>JAQIWH010003666.1:0-19150 GCA_034695005.1 Cryptops parisi
TATTTGTATATACTGGTACTATATTTTTTTTTACCATATCATAACTAACGGTACGGCAGGTTTTTAATTCATGACGAGCGAGTAAAGAGACGCTCGTTAAGTCCACCTCGTCGCGACAATCGTAAAACTTGGACCACATCATCGGGGTGGAGTAACACGTTCCACCATTCTTAACACGTGATTCCCCCGTGTGTGTGTGTGTGTACAGTATGTGTATAAAGGTGGTAGTCGGTGATACCATTGTCATCATTATCATTATCATCGATCATGACTCGCTCATCGTCCCATCCTAATTGGTGGCATTTCCTCTTGGCGATGAGAATCGCCTCATTAATCGTCCACGCCTCGACCCAAACAAACAAACAAACAAAAACAAACAAACAACAATGACCTGTGGAAAATCACCCCAGAGTAAATGAAAAATTAGTTAATTTGATTAACCGTTTGATTGATTTAACAACTGTCTATCTTTTAAAGAAAAAACTTAATTGATTTTGCTATTTGATGGACGTCACGATGAAGAAGACTAGATTTTTTTCTTTCTAAATAGTATTAGGTAGGCCTACAGTAGTTCACGTATGGATGATGTACTTTGTTTCAAAGCCTACGAAGGCATCCTGTATTGTATGTAAGACGTATTCACTCTATTCTAGTAAACTTTTCAGTGTATTTTTAGTGTAGTGCTGTGTAGGTTAAGCTTTATAGTGCTGTACATGCCTATTAGTGCGGTATATTTTATAGTTGTGTACTTTTTATAGAATAAACTTACAGTAAACTTGGAATAAAGAGTATACGTTATGTACAGTACACTTTTTATAGTATACTTTACAGACACTGTACTATTTGTTTTATTATACACCTACACGTCATACTGTTTGTTAGTATGCATAGATAAAGTATATTTCATACAAGTTTCACTGTATAAAATAGTATGTACTAATGCGTCGTTAGGTTGTATTGTACGTACACTCACTTTCTAAATCTAAAGTATACTTCCTGTAATAGTAGTCGATTTCGTAGTGAACTTTGTCGATGATAAATTGTGGAGAAGACGAGACAGACGGAGCTCTGTAACGATGGTGTTGGGACTAATGATTCTAATTTGGACAATTAGAAAATCAACTACTTTTTCCTTTTACGAGTCGATTTTTTTCCTCCTCGACTTAATGATGATGATAATAATAATAATAATAATAATAATAATAATAATAATGATAATGATGATGATGATGGTGGCATTGGGTTCACGAAATAGCGTTGGAAATGACACTTCAAATTAGTTAAGATCGTGATTCATTTATTAAGGAAAAGTCGCAAGCTGGTATTTAACGCGTGTGTATGCAGAGTTGATATTTCATTTATTTATTTATTAAATTATTTGTTTGTTGTGTTTCCTTCTAGAGAAGAACTGGCCATGAGAGTCGATCTCACGGAAGCTCGAGTACAGGTAAATTCTCACCTTTCTTTTCCAACTTGAGTAGTCGTAATTGAATCGAGTCATTCATGACTTAACTCGTCCATTTTTTGTCTAATTTACCCAAAGTCTGTCTCGTTTTAATGGGCGATTAACAAAGTACAACTTTTGTTTCGGGTTCCGTTCCGATATGTCAAGAGTTGAATGGAATCACTTCGATGTTTGTTTATTAATCGTTTTCTAGATAAACAGTCGTTCTGAGGTGTATCAGTTACACTACACTACAAAAAGTACACTATAAAATATCGTATACTATAGAAAGTGTACAATAAATTGTGAGTCTAATGACGATATAAGAAGTAATCTATTATTATACTATACACCTTGTACAGGTATTTGAAATGTACAATAGACTACAAATGTGCAGTAGGATATAAAGTGCATTATAAAATGTATTACAGTAGCCTTGTTATGAAATAGCATATTGTAGGTACTGTATACTACAGTAAAAAGTGCGTATAAAAAAGTATCTTATACTTAGTCATATGTTTTACAAGTATTTAATAGTCATAAAGGTTACTCTTAACGTACACAAGACTAAGTATTCAGGTGTATATGATGCCCTACTGTTTTTTTCCACCTATCAGAAGGGTCTAAATATCGATTACAACAAACCATATCTGTATACTTTGAAACAAAATATACAGATGAAGTATACCATTTAATATAGAAATTATAATACAACAATGCAAGTGTATAATGCGTAGGCATGTGGTTGTGGTATTAAATAGAGAATTTACCGGACTATAATAGAAATACTTAATACGGTTATAAAGTTTACTATAACCTCTACTGGAGGAAATACAATACAGTATATTGCTGTACATTGGGTTCATCTTTTCGTCGATCCAAGACGAGTACAACACAGTGACACTGCACATCAAAAAACAGAGAAACAAAACATCAACAACAAAAATCAATCAATAGTTGACATAATTAAACAGAGCCTCGGCAGAACTTTAAAAGACACTTTGCATTTGCTGAGTGTTCGTACTAATAAACGATATTTTCTTGATACGAACAAAGATTGAATTCTTTTCATTAAAACAGGATAACGACTATGTATTTTTTGTGATTGATAACATGAAACTTATAAGGGGTAATGTCGCTCTGGTGTACGTAGGTAAGAGTATCTCTTTAGTACGGTATATAAAATACAGTTCTTCTCCAAAGGCCACCGTGTTCCTCCTCCTCCTCTTCCTCCCTATCAGCTATGAAAGCACCACCATGTGTGAAAATGCCGCGAATGTTTCCGATATCATCGCTTCTCTGAAGCCCATTTTACACATGCGTCTCAGGCCAGACTAGCCGGTAGCTCTGATTGGCTGTTTCATTGGCTGTTTTTTAATTGGGGATCGATGTAATTGGACTGTAAAAGTTGGACGCGTAAAATTCCGTTGCGAAGTAATGCGAGTTAAAACAACAACTGTAACGAATGTTGCCAAGTAACCCAAGCTACGAATTGCGTAATGAAAACAAAAAGAACTATTCCGTCATTTTTGACGTGTTATTTGCTTATATTTGTATGTAATGCGTCTTCAAAAAATTGTTTCACGAGGTCAATCATTGAAAATGGAGATGAATAATAAAAGAAGGGAATGGAATTAATGATAACCAGCTTAGAACTTATCGCTCGGTTGCCGAGCCAAAGGGTTTAAGGGAATAAACAAAAGGAGGGGATCGTTTCATGGGGGGGAATAAGTTAAGTAAGGGGATGAAACATCTCGAGCTGTGTTCCTTTTTTGTCGATGTAGGTTGGTTCGATTGTCGGAAAGAGTTAAAAAGCACCGGTGTAGGCGATTTATGGTGATGAAGAGAGAGACCTCTTTGACAGTTATTTCGACTGGTTCCTATGTCTATCGCCCTAAGACGACCCATTAACAAGTTCATTTTAGTGACTGCGTCGAATGACTAACCCATCAAGCTTCGTTTATCACGCTCATGAAGCAGTTCGAGTTTGTGTTGTTTTTTTCTTGTTTTTTCCTTCGACTTTCCATCATGATTTCATTCGGCACTGTATATATAATCCACTTCATTTACACCGATAATTTTTTTTTCTTCTTCGTCGTGTGTGGGGATTGGGAAAAACGCTTCCCCAAGGCTCGCGATTCGATAGACTCGTTTCAAAAAGAAGTTTTCGAAAAAAAAAAAAAAGGTTTCGTTCGTTCTTTGGCGGCTTGAGCCCTTAATGACTCGGCTGGTCGTAATTCAGCCACAGCCCGAAATTTACAAGGCACGTTCGGCCTTAAGAATATCTAGTGTACTATACTATACGCTGTACTCTCGTGGTAGAGTAGACGATCGAATGATGGGCCACCTTCCCACGTGCCATCAGTCTAATCAGAGGATGACGTCACGCCGTTTTTCTCGCCCCCGCTCGGCCTAATTGGCCCGCCTTTTTCATCACTCGTTTTACCGCTATCTCTTATTGCCGCCAAAGAAGAGGGGAGGGGGGTTCTTACACCTGGAGTTGGGAATTCTCGAACATCTTGTAACGCACTCGACCTTGTGTAAACTCGATTCCGATTCTCCAACCAAACGGGGAGGAATGATTTCGATGTAGGCCTACATGCCAGGGGGTTAAAAGTTAAACTGAGTGTACAGAAACAATCAGGGGGTTAGAGACGTAAGGTGGAAATGTTTAAAAATTTGGTTCACTTGGAAGGGGTAGCATTATCGATGTTTAGTTTTTATTTGATGGTTTCTTTAGGGAGGGAGGAGAGCTCAAGTTCGTGGCTTGACGCACTGAAATTACGTTGTGATTATTGAAACAGGCAAACTATGAAACTAGTGCCTGTTTACCACAATAATCAAAGTGTACCAAACAGTGATCGGTCGAACACTCTACTTTCGAACTGAAGCGCCATCGGTGGCTTTTGGCCGAATAACCGACAAGTATCGTTAACACTTATATGTTGTCCTTCTTGGCTAAAATATGTGTTAACTTTTATATGATTTACTTATATTTAATTTGGAAAATCGGTGGGCTGACGGGAACACCCTTTTAGTTGAGTAGGTACATGTTTTTTAACAAACGTAGAACGAGACACACGATGACCCAAAAGTCACGCTCCATAAAGATTTTTATTTTACACGGTGATTAAACTTTTTCTGGCAAAACTTGAAAGGTTGTAGAATACCCCCCCCCCCTCCTCTCAAAGGCCATGTCCGAGAACGCTTCGTTGGCGAGTTACAGATGTTTGGCCCATTGATGTCATGCAGATCCCACTATTAACCACACTCGGCCGAAATCAGCCAAAGCGAGATCTTTGAAAGAGGATGCGACACTCCCAGATGAGACTTGTTAAAGCTTGCATTGGGTCAAAATCGAGGACATTTTGATTTGAACATTTATTGTGAAATGTATTTCCTGTGACAACCGCAGTTACTGCACTAGCAAGAGGCTGCACTGCATTACACCAATGAGCCAACGAAGTGTTGTTTGTTTGTTTGTTTTGGTGTATCCTACCGCCTTTAAAGTTTTTCTAGCTAATTTTGAATCACTTGAAAAAATTTCGAGTATTTAAAATAAGTTTAGCATAAGTTCATAAACAATACAACAACCAGTAGTGGCTCAGCTCCCCTGCATATCGCTATTTTTGGCAAAGCATCGCCGAGAAGAGAATTGCGGTTCCTTTTGATAGGATTCTATGGTAGTAATAAGAATTTCTCTAGAATTAGAGTTTTTGATAGCTTGTTTTCACTACCATTTTTAATAGTACAAAAAATTGTTCCCGAAAATTAATACTTCGCGTTGAAATGATTTTTTCGTATCTAAAGCGGTGTCATTTTTATAGACCTATCTGCTATTTGGTCCTGGGTTTTATTTTCTTATTCTACGTCGCTTTCATTTTATTTCCGAAATTTTGATCTACGAGGCGTGTGTTTTACAGACTATCATTATTGTTTCTCTAATAACTGATGACGACCATGGTGAGAAAATTCTTGTTCGAATGTTCAAGAAAGAAATCTGTTTCTAACACGTTTTTTTATTACCATTATTATTATAGTTAAAAATAAGATTACTACCGAATAAAAACGAGATAAGTGAATTAAATTTTTTTTTCCAATAACCAACTGGGCAGTAAATTTCGTGACATTTTGTATGTACCTATGTTTTTAATCTTCTTCGTATTCGTTATTTGTAATTTTGTTACTTGTCGTTAAGGGGGCCATTCGATACCTTCTCACTGGAACGTTATTATTTTTTGTTTTTGTTCGGCCTGACCCACGAGCGAGTATATATAGGAGAAAAGAACAAATTTAAATGAAAATTTAATTTAAAAATTGCTCAAATTACTGTCGTTTATGGCTATGTAAAGATAGCTATTAGATGGGGAGAAAAATGTTTTGGGGCATTTTCTACTTCTTTTTTTTTCTCTTGTAATATTCTTGTATTATTTCTATTTTAGCTGGAAGGAAGGAAAAAGAGTATCTCCTTTCCTCGTTGCGTTGTTATGACCGTAATTAAAATATGTGTGGCTGCCAACATTTTTTATTTCGTTTTAGTTTTTTTTTAAATGTGTAGCAGTATACATACCGTCTAATTTTTTATTTTGTTGCTCCATTCTTACGGCAGTTAGAAGAACGATAATAATTGCTTTCGTCTCGTTATTAGTGTCATAAACCAGAGTTTTCGTTCGCGATGTAGCACGCGAATCACGTGACTCTTTTTCTACTCTAGTAGTAGGACTACCACTACTACCCCCCCCCCCTTTTTTTTCTTTCTTGAGTTGGTTGCAAAATTTTATTTGATTTACGAGACGGAATTTTTATTAGGAAGTTGGTACGAACGAAAAAGTTTTGTTTGTAAAAAAAAAAAATTGTTAGTTGTTTGTTATACAACGTTTTGTCGAAGCGTGACCGTGAGCTGGATTTTAGTCCGTTAATTAGATTTGAAATGTTACTAGTAAACAACCTTGGTGTAAAATTTCCTGCTCGACAATTTTTTTTTCTTCATAAAAAGAACATTTCGTTCAATGTTGTTATTATTTTGACGTTTATCAAATTTGTCTTCTCGTTAACTGGTCATTTGTATAAATGGAGAGAGTGACTTTTTTTTCTCGGTTTTTTTGCGACAGCGCTGTTAAAGAAATATAAACACGATCGTCTTGTAATAAGCTTAACTTTGGTGTAGTTTCTGGGTTTTGGTTATTCTTATAACGCCGTACAGTTGAAGCAGGGAGCTACAGTACATCTAACATCGAGGTCGGTTATGGTACAGTACTGGTTTCTTAGGCTTAACCACCGATCGAGGCAAGCCAATCTCCATGCTAACAAACAGTGGTTTCCATCCATGCTCTTACACTACCATTGTCAATTCTAAATAAACATTTAAAAAAACAAACACCATTGTTTAGTGTCAAGTTGTAAGTCCATGACCGCGAAATCCGAAGCCCTAAACTCGTAGAAAGTTATTGATTGATAATCTGACCAAATTAAGCTTATTTCTGTGTTCTTTCTGATTCACGTTTCTCACGTCACTCATTGATGTGAACAACAATGTACAGGCATGCAATTCACGGTTCTTCACTCAGGTGCTTAACAATGACACGTATTTGAAACAATAGCAATTCACGCGCTACAGGTCACGACCAATGTACGTGTACGGTAGCCTACCTCAGGATACGAAAACGTTGGTGAAATGTTTTTGGGAACGATTCACGCGATGTAATGGTAGCGGAGAATTCGCTTACACTGTAATTGGGAGAGGTCGAACTTTTGTAAGGCGATAAGTTCATTTTTAGGTTGTTTGCTAAACAACGCTAATTGCTCAATCGTGAAAATTGAGGTTGCCACCACCAACCGAAGCCCTGGGGTTAATGGGGTAGGCGTGGTGATCGTAGGCGTCACGTGATGACTTCATTCGAAAGGGTTTCGCCGCCGTAACACGCCCACGCACCCCTTCGAAACTAAACGACTCATTATTGGTTCTCTCACTCGGATCCAATGTCTGATACTACGGTATACACGACGTCCTTTCAACCTCACTCGGGGTTTTTCAGGATCGGTCATTAAGTCGTTGGTTGTAAAAGTTTTTGGTTTATTTTATAGTCAGTCGATCGATGGGATTAAAAACTGATACAAACGTCGTAAAATACGTGGTCGTTAATTCGTTGTGAATAAAACGATGGGAAAATGGAAGGGGGTTTTGCCGTTGGGTGGTAATAAACGAAGAACGCCATTAAAAGGGTTATTAATACCTAGATTAGCGACGTTGATGACAGGGTTGCGAACCTTCAATTGGATCGACGCGATGGGTAGTCGTTATTTAGCTTTTGTTTTTATTCTCATCTAGGACACGTTGAGTATTGTTATTAAGATGGCCAAGGAACGTGCTGAGGATGCAGAGACGAAACTTTTGTCTCGAGTCTTCGTCGTGTTAGCGTGACTCGGTGGAGGTCACTTCTTAGTCCTCCTCGCTTAACGCGGTTGATCGTGTAGTAACGAAGTTGAGATTCTTTTGAGTGGAATTTCCCGTAGAGCTACCGTGTTGATAAATAGTGGAGGTATTCAAATACGCGTTACATACAATGGGGGAATGTTTGATCGAAAACTGGAATTATGATTATATATATATATCAGGGGCGTATTCAAAAATTCGATTTGGAGGGGGCAAGATCCAGGATTTGGGTGGGTTGGAGGCTCAAAATTACTTTTACGTGTATATAACTATGCAAATTGATTAAGATATAACCTAAAAACACCTATTATCAATAGGATACCTATCTTTGATAACAGAGGTTATCCAAAAAAAGCAAAAATATATTAAATTTTGAGCCTATTTCTGGGTTCTTGGAGGGGGCTTTTGCTCCCTTTGCTCTCCCCTAAATACACCACTAAAGTATATTGTTATTTAAACAAAAAAAAAACAACCGTAATTGACTTCGGCTGTATGATATAGTGCAAATAAATAAATAAAAATAAAACGTTTCACTTGTGCCATTAAGGTAGATGTCCATGTACGCGCGTTTGAACGCGTTTTGCATTAACGTTCACCTGAAAATTCAGCTTCAAGATGATCATAAAAACGAGGATTATTCGCAGTAAACATTTTTGACGGTTGAGATGTGTCCGTTATTAGACGAAACATTTGTCGAGAGTCTATTTTTACTAATTTTATGCAAAACGTAATCGAGGCAAAGAATGTTATATCGAACAACGAACGACACAACGTCGATTCGATAGATTCCTTTCTCGTCGTGGCTAGAGAGAGAGGTGAAGGACACGAAACCTCGAACGATACGTGTTGTAGTAAGTAGTAAATAAGTAAGTATTTTGTTAAGATTCGTAGAAGTTATAAACCATGCTGCTCGCGCCTAGCAATAACGTGACAGTTTATGGACGGACGAAAATTACGGTGTCGAACCACTGGTAATTTCGGGTTATCATCATCGTCCTCCATCCATCCCCCTCACGAGGGATGAAACGAAAATGGTGCTGTCGAGTAGTAAGTAGAAAGGTCAGTCGTACCGTACAAGTAGTAAGTAAGTAAGTAAGACGGAGGAGGAGTCTTTAATACCCATGTGTGTGTGGGTAGCCCGAGGGTGACGTTATCCAAATGATACAGTTAGCTCGCGATTTTTTTTGTTTGAAATGTCTATTAATGGAGTTTTTGTTTTTCACTTTAATCGAATGTACGCAATGACATGTTATTAGGAAGATAATGATGGCCGAATGCCGACGCCAACCTAATAAATAGGCAGGTGCACCACGGAAGTTGGGGGCTCGTGTTGTTGTTGTTGTTGTTATTGTTGTTGTTACCACCTACTTAATATCTAACAACAGCGATACTCTGCATGTATACTCATACTAAAGGTCACGGAAATTTCGTTTCTTTTTTGGTGGTACTTTCGATCCATCCGCCTACCACTTAGCTGCCATTCACCAAATAACGCCAAGTCGAATAGAGTAAGTAGTAGAATGTATTAACAACTACTAGCTCAATTGAAATATATTTCTACCTCGTATGGCGATGAAGCCTCGGTCGACGATGAACGAGAGACGTTCGTTGAACGATATTTCATTTAACGAAAATGCGCGTAACGATTGTTAAAAAACTATTTTGTTAACGATATTAATTTTATTTTTTGTTCTTAAATTTTTTTTCTTAAAAAAAAAAATGATAACGATAATTTAAAAATCTTGCCGTTATTGTTGAATTTGTTTGTTACTCTGGTTAGAGGAGTGTTATCCTCCCTGAATGTCTAGTACTTAAGAACTTTTTTCAGTCATTGATAATCTTTTAAAGAAACATTTATTGTTTGTTTGTACAGTTTGGACCTTTCGGCCCGTTTTAAAACAAACAAAAATATTTTGTTTTTAAATAGGCTTGTTTAGTCGCGTTTGTTTATCTTGTATCGATGCATTGTTCCCATGGGATGTACGAATAAAAAAAATCGATATTGGAAAACTAAAAGATTTCCGATTAACATTTGTAAAACGAATTTGACGTGTCTTAGTTTCGATGATCATTCCCATTGACGATGTTTTTTGTAACTCGAGCCACTGTATAATAATTGTGACTGCGCGCACAAGAATGTTTCCATGGCAACGCGTGAGAAGGCATGATGTTGCCATGGCCACTGAGGCATCCCATTTATTGCCTCAACAGCCATTGGTCATTATTATCCGTCATTATTGACGGAGTTACTTCTAATTGTTTCATAAACTCCTAAAATAGTCTTGAGAGACGAAATATTAGTCGACATACCCCCTTATATAAAACTTAATTTACACATTAACGTCCTATACAAAGCTCATTCATTTCACATTCATTGTCTCTAACTAATATATGTCGGGTGACAATCACAGTGTAAATCTTAACATGGAGAAATGATAAAAGAAGCAGCTGCTGCTGTCAATAAATTTTGCAAGTTGTTTGCCTTCGTCTAATTGTCCCCCCCCCCTATTAGATGGCTACCTGAAATGACATACGTATTCATTAGTGAAGTTTAATTATTGTCATCAACGGACGTAATATTACTTACATTTCGATTCGAATAACGATGGGTGGTGGTTTGTTTTTTTGCCTTTATTTTGTCTCTCGAGCCTGGAGCTATTCGTAGTAGAAAAGACTTATCGTTTGCTAGTTTCGACCAATTTGTTTATGGTTTTAATATTATTTTCGAATGGCGAGTTAATGGTTATAATGTTGCAGTCGGTGTAATTACGCGTGAGTCACCGACCCGAGAAAAACTCGTAAACGAAACAAAACGTTAATACTACTACTACTAGTAGTAGTAGTAGTAGTAGTAGGAATGACAGGAAAAGGAACGTTTTTCCCCACCTTTGTTTTTTTTATATTGTTATTTCGTCTCGTAACCTCGACAAGAAGTATAAAAAAAATTGTTTTATTTTTTATTACGATCGTTTGAATTTTTATTAAGTTCAATTTGTGTGTCGTAATTTCAGGTTATTAAAAACAATACAAGTGAAATTTTGGTTTTGTGTCGAGGAATGCCAATTAACGCATTCTGCTAATTGAAAGTTGGGTTTATAATTTATTATTATGGTAAGAAACCTAGTTAAAGGGGTGTGTGTAACGAAATAACGGAATTTCAGTCGATTCGGAGGAAGTGTAGAACGGACGCCAATCGGAATTCTCGTCGTTAAACGAATTGATTGTTCAGATTTATTTCCACGTAAGACACGAGCCCGCTCATTGCAACAATAATATTTTAATGAAATTGTCAAGCCTCGTACAACGAGTTTTTAATTGGTGCATGCCCGACCCTCGTTGTGGGAACAGCACTTTTGACCTTATAAATTGCCCAATTCGTGCCAACTTTTCAGTTTCCTTGCTGACATACTACTATCTGTAATAAAATAAATTAGTTCACACAATAGACGTACATAACTCACTCGACTTAAGTTCACTCACTTTCACCCCAGTCGCACGATTTCTCTTTTAATTTTAACAGCTCCTCTTTATTTCACTTATTTTAGGGGGCATCGTCCATTATTAGTTAATTCACTTAGTTTGTGTTTTTAAAAATGGAAATCAAACCGTAGGTGCGAGAAACAAGTAAAGTAATTGTACACACAACTACCGTTGCTACAACAGTCGTGAGATTTTTAAATTATTGTTATATATAACACAGTCCAAAGGACCAAACGCCCGAACATAATACGTGAAAACAAATCAAGATTAAGACTAAACAAAACAATCATGTGTAGCATAATAAGGTTGACAGCCGAGCGACTTGTCTATTGTGTCACTAAAGTTGTATCGAGATCAATGTTACCTACTCTTGAAAAGCAATATAGCGAATTCAATTGAAAATAGCTTGTTTTGAAGCGATTCTCCGAAAACGCGCAGAATTCAGTGTGAAAAGCACGTTTTCGAGCGATTCGTCCCTAAACATAGTGGCTCGTTGTACGAGTAGCTCGTTATTGAAGGTCGACTGCACTAGCTCACGCGCACTTTGATAGTTATGCATTATTTCTGCGTGTGGCAATACACATTTTCTACAATGGTTATGAGCGAGACGTGATCCGCCCGTTACAATTTAAATTTTTGTGTCGATTTCACAGGCTTGAAATAAACAAAATACGCGAATCGTCCGATGTTGGCGTGGGGTCAAGTGTTGCTGTAACTTACAACAACAAACACTTGACCCCACGCTCACTTGGAAACATCGGACGACGAGTGAGGGGCGAGAATGTTCCAAAAATTGTTTCGCGTATTTAAGCCTGTGGAATCGACACGAAAATTCAAATTGTGTTTTGTTTAGTTTCTTGATGAATAGCATCGGTCGGTCGGTCGTAAGTTAATTGATTTGCCTTTGGGGTCCATGACTGAGATGAGATTTCTAATGAAACGTGCAAATCCAATTAATGTTTGATCAACCATCGTCTCAATGGGACGGGTGGTCATTTTTTGAATATAACCTAATTAATGCCGAACGACTGTGGAGTTTATGACTCATAAAATTGGACCACGGGATGATTTTAAAATTGTAAGTTAGTGAGTCTTGAAGAAGAATCCTCGTTGCGATGCGATAGGGGTGTTTGTTGGGCTGTAGAGACGATCGTCGCCGGCGGCGGCTGGTGGCGAGTAGCTATTTCCTCGAGACCTGTTATTTTCAATGCAGCATTTTCTAATTAATTTTTACGGCAGCTCGTCGTTATTGTTGGTTTGTTTGTTGCCCTAATGTCCAAATTTCCTCTAATGACAGGTTGGCGGCGACTGCGCATGCCTAGACGAGCGCTCGCCTTAATCATAGGGCTCAAGCACCACAGACTGACTGACTGACTGGGAAAAGGAGTCGCTTCTCCGTCTCTTCTCTTCTTCCTTCCTTTCTTTGCAAGACCTTTTGTTTTTTCGTCACTCGCTTCGGGGCAAAGAATCCCGCCTCTTCTGTGAGGTCCTGTCTGACTTTTCTTCGAAACGCGATAGTACTTAAGTCCACGAACAAAATACATATAACCGGTCGACCTTTTTTTTACAAGTTAGTTTTTCTTTTGGTTGGTTGACGACGTTTTTTGGTGTAAAATCCCGAGAAAGTTATATAGCGACACACAAAAAACACCAAATGAATATTTAGACCGAAAAAATGCACAATTTAGCTTTTTTTTATTCTTGAAAAATGAAAACATCCATACAATATCAGACACGTCAATGATCTTCGTGTTCGAGGGAGGGGATTTGAACCCCCTACTTCCCCCTTTCCCTGAATCCGCCAGCGCATATACGTACAAGGCGATTTCGCGATGAAGGGGATCTTGCGAAAATCGTAGAATTAAGGTCCAACTTTTACAGTTAATCGTTACTCAGAGGCTCCAGTAGTTGTGGAAATTCTCGACCACGACAATCGTCATGTCGATCTCTTCAGTTTTGTTATAATCATTTCTTGAGCTAATTAACAATACTCCGCGTTTCTTAACTCGCTCATCGAAACGAGTAACGAACTTGAGCTATATAAAACAAGGTTTCGTGAATACAAGTAGTATTGGATTCTATTTCATAAATGTACAGTTGTCAAGTTTGTGTAATAGACCGTGGTGACCTGGTGGTCATGGCATTCACTTTTGGCAGGAATGGCTCAGGTTCGCCTCTTCACTCGTGCCATGTGGATTCATGGATTCAGAAAATACCCTTAATATTTTAATTACTTACTTTACAAACCTTTCTTTCCACATTCGTGATTTTCTTATTGAATCATCCCACGGGGTGATCCAAGTTAGTTTCCCCAAACGCGTCATTGTTCTTTAGCCTTGTCGCCAATGACATTCATGATTTAAACCTTACTGCAGACCTCTTCACTTACGTCGATGACAATATTCTCTTATGCTCCCTCACTCTCCCGGAAGTGCTGGGGAACCATGTTCGTGCCATGCATCGTGTTTTTACGTTTTTAAAGCTGCCGGATCTTGATCAACTTATCTAGCATGCTGTTTAGGTTGTATAGGACAAGCCTTCGGGCCTCTCAAAATCAAATACCCAAGTTATGAACACCATATGATATGACATTAGATCCATACAATCTAACTTACAAACAATTGGTGATTGGAGCTCAAAATATGGTCTTTTTTGAATCCATTGAAAATTGAAGTAGGCCTACCTACTTACACTTACTTTATAATCCTTTCCCTAAAGAATCACAGCTTGTCAAAATTTTGGTTCAACTCAAATCTTAACTTCTCTATACATATTGAAAAGCTCACCAATCGAATTAATGCTAAAGTCTACCTTACTGAACGAACGAACGAACGTATGACGAATATGTTAAACAACCGCAAGAAATCGATGTTTGTTAAAACCCAAATTAATTCGGGGGGACACTCCCGTCCCAAGTATAGACTTAAACGCTTTCAAGTCGCATACAACGGAATCATTAGGATCTTATTTGGCCTAAGCCGTTATCAATCAATCAATCAATCTTTCATATTTTTTTTTCATTTTTCTTAAAGCGATCCAAGTAGGGATCCCAATAGTATTAAGTAGCTCGTTACTAAATACAATCCAAATGACAATAAAACAATGTATCAACATACAATATACAGAAAGTATTGTTTTTTTTTAAAAAAAGAAAAAGCAAATGTACGAAATTTCAGTATTTAAAAACGAAATAGTCACAATGATGAGAAAATGAAAGTAAAACGAAGTTAGTCGATCAAGTTTTAATATCTTTTGTTCGGTTTTAAGCAGTTTTGTTGTTTACATCTTTTGTTAATTTTAGTTTATTCTGTACCAAGTTTTAATTTTTGTTTGTCACCTTTTGTCTGTTTTCTTTTGTATGCATTTTGTTCCTCTGGAACAAATAAATAACTAAATAAACAAATACCTACTACCTGCGTAACATGCCTATGTAGATAGGAATTATACTTTACCTGTTTAAGTAGGTAGTTAAAGCTGTGTAGCTGGAAGTTTGTTATGTTATGTATGACGATTGAAACACACAACATTATCTAAAGAATAATGAATACATTGAAGAAACAATTCAAAATGGATCATTAAGTGTCGAGTTGTCAACTTCCAATACCAATATTAATATGTTTTTATATAATCAACTATTTTCAGTTAAGGGAGTGATTGAAATGAATTTTAGTTTCATTTCTTGGGTTGAAGTTTTGTTTAGGATTTCGGTGGTCGGTGGCATCGTCTTCCAAAATCGTTTCCCGGTTCATAATTTTTGGGGTTAAAACAACCGAATTCTAATTAGGTCGGATCGTTTCCGGGTTATATGAACTATCAGATTTGCTTATTCAAAACTTGACGTGCTATTTATTGGTATGAAAAACTTATCCACGCTTATACAAATCATACAGGCGGTTTATGAACCTAGTATACTTTTTTCAACTTGGAATCGTCAGAGCTGCGTCTAGATCAAACTTGTTGTACATTTTGTGTTTATCTAACCTGACTCGTCAGATTGACGTACATTTTGATATTAACACGAACAACTGATAACGAACCGAGTTTAAATGAGCTTTTTTTTTATCGTAGGTGTGGTTCCAAAACCGACGTGCCAAGTGGCGCAAACAGGAGAAAGTGGGGCCTCATTCTCACCCCTTCACTCCGTACTCTCCCAACACGCTGAGTCTGGCGTCGTCGGCCACGTCGCCTCCTCACGTGACCACGCCGTCATCTCCGTTCGGAAGTGTCGCCTTTCTTCGCAAACCCTTCGACGTAGCGTTTGCCACCGGAAGTGCTTCTTCTCCGGCGTCGAGGCATCTTCCGCCGACAGGCCCCGCTTACTTACCTAGCCCTTACCTGCCGCCCCCGCCTCCCTTCCTCACTCTGCGGGGACCCCATTTGTTACCCCCTCCGCCTCCCCCTTTGGCGGCCTACACGTCGGCGTCGTTCCAGAATTTCTTGGCAACCGTCTCGTCTCACCAGCAACAACAGCAACAGCAACAGCAGCAGCAGCAGCAACAACAACAACAACAACAACAAAGGCTGAAAACGAGCGAAAGTTGTTCCAGTTCTCCTCCGACAACGTTGTCCGGAAGTGTGGACTATCATCCTTCAGCGGGGTTGTTAGCCTTGGCTGTGGGTGTGGGTGGTGGGGGTAGTGGTAGTGGTAGTGCTCGAGGAGGATCCAACACCACTAGTGCCACCGCGGGAGATTTGGACAGGAGAACGTCGAGTATCGCCGCTTTGAGGTTAAAAGCCAGGGAGCACGAGATCCGAATGGAACTGATGAGGAAGAATGGCAATCTTATCAGCTGATGGTGATGACAGCTTCAAACTCTGTTGACTAACGGATGACGTTGTCGCCAAGTGTCGTGCCATTCTCCTCAATCGTCGTTACCAATCCTTCGTCTCTGCAAAACTATCCATCGACAGGAACCATCGAAACCGGTACGCCATACTCAGGCTAATAGGATGAAATAGATCCTATCAACGAGTATTTTTGGTGACTATTTTTCCGTGTGTGTGAGCGTTTTTTTTTTTGGGGGGGGGGACCCATAAGTGGGCTGCCTTTACTTAGTTGAATTCCACGTATTTTTCGAATGGCAGAAAAACTACGTGCTAAATGATCCCCGTGTATATATATATATATATAAATGACGAATCTTTGTTGGACATGTTTCGTGTTTGCGTCAAAGAGTTGCTTGTTTTTTTTTGTATCGATGGAGACTGACTGTTAATATGCTGAAAAATAGTCTTTTCTTGCATTTTTTTAGCGCATGTGATCTTTTTTGGTACTAAAAATAAAATTTTGTTACCTTTTTCATATAGACACATTTGGTTTGTTTTTTCGTTTAGTGACCCCTTTCCCGTTTCCTAATCTTTTTCATCACCTAGCGGCTAGATGGGTCTTTGAATGAAGATGGAGAAATTATGAAACTCAAAAGAAGAACAAAACGTTGTAAGTAAACTTTTAGTACAACTTTTCATTGACTCGACGTGTTTTGTTTCAACTTTGATGATGATCGAAACTGTTTTCCCTCAATGTTCATCGTGGCGAAACAATTCGATTGTCAAGTGAGTGAGGAAATAACTTTATACAGTAGTCTTTACTGTTTTGTGGCTAAGAGTTGGCTTTGTGCATTCAGTGCCTTCTTTGTCTATAGGAGGCACTTCACTTGTTCATCCACAGGGAATGTTTCGGTTGGGCCGGCTGAATCACTTGAAAAAACGCACTGAGTTCAGCTCGTTTTCAATGAATTTGTGATCTCTAGGATTCGAAGTAGTATTGAGCTCTAGCACACGCGCTCAGCTTCTTTGTTGAATCATTCCTTGAACATGTCCTCCCTCCGAAATATGTTTCGTAACGATTCAATTGAAATTAATCCCAAAATGTGCCCCTTTTGTTTTGGATTGCAATGGCTCGTGTGTTGGTTTTTCAAAGAGGCGAATGAGGAATGGACTCTCTTTTATTTTATTAGATGGGATGGCAATCTCGCTGGTCATTAGCTCGTAGGGTGGTGCGTCGAGGCTATTTACCTTAATCGATAGTGGTTATTTAATTGACTCGACATTTCCGGGGAAAGGAACAGTATTTATAGTTGATGTATGCAGCGACATCATTCGACCCGATAGCCTCGGTCGGTGTTGGGGGAGAGAAAGAGAGACGACCATTTTTATGATGGGGTACTTATCGAACGGGACCTTAATTGACAAACAAACACTCGTGATGTGGGTGGTCGATCACGTGACTGACTCCCATACATTTTGTGTTCTCTCAACATGATGGTCATTTTCCTGTCGTCGACTCTATCAATAGACTAGCTCCGACTTTACGATTCGCTTCCGTCCAAACGGAAATAACCTTTCATTCGGATTCCTACCGTCAACGCTTCAATGTTTGTTTGTTTTTTCATCTCGAGTCGAGTGTCCTACCAGTACCTAGACCTAGAGAATGGACACCCTAAAGTCACAGTCGAGTCGTCGTCGTATTATTATTATAAAGCACGTTGGCGCGTGCCGCTTGTGTTTTTATTTGGCTTTTAGTTTTCGACTGGAAAGTGAGGCGCCATCGAGTCTTGAGGGGTCATCTTTGTTACCTCTATTATCCCCAAGGGGGTTCATGGACTACCGTGGTTTTAAGACCGAAACGAGTAGGGGGTTCGTGTCGTTTTTCGCTTTTATTTTTCAACTTTGTACTTTGCCGACTTTGGTTGTACGTTTTTGTACAGTTATTTAATTTTTTTTTAACGTTAGAATATTCCATAACACCATCACACTTTGTTGTTGTTGTTCGTCACGTAACGTTAAAAGAAAGCACTCATCAGATTGAAAGGCTCTACTACAATGGGTTTGGCGAACCGTTTTTTACATACATATGTATGTATGTATGTATGTACATAAAGTTGTTGTTGGTTTTTTTCTCGTTGAAAGCGGAACCAACAACAAAAATCCAGTCGAGTCCAATTTAGTGAATTGGGCAATTCAATTAGTTCAGTTAGGTCGGCTGGATTCAATTAAAGGCAGTTAAAGCGAGCATCCTAAACTGAAACAAATCGCTTTATGGCGAGACTTTTTTTTTTTTCGTTTTTGTCGTCGTTGTTTGGTGTTAGCTGAAAGTGTTGGTAGGCTGTGTTTACCCTTTCGTCACGTTTGTCCGTCCGTGTGTTTGTAGGTATTATTATACACTGTAGCTGCTGCCCCCTGCGTGAAAGGAGGAGGGGCAGTCAACAACAGCAGCCTCCAACGGGGGCTTAATCTAATTAAACTGAAAAGCGCTATAGTCAATAATAACGCGTATCCGGCGATTATCGCCTTTAGGCTACCGAACAACAGCAACATCTGTAGAGAAAAAAACAACATGCATTACACTATTTAAAAAAATAAAGTGACAATCACTGACATTTTTTTTTCGCTTGACACTTGGGAATAGAATGATATAAAATATTTTTTAAAAAAGTAGTTAAAATGCAATGACTTTATTGTGAGAGTGTGGAAAGGTGTGGCACGCAATAATTACATTAACGCAACACAAAAAAGTTCGAAAAACATTTTTTTCAAGTTAGCTAAATTTCTACTTCCACCAAGTAACTGGTGTCCAGTTAATTGTTTTTAATGAGAAATAGATGAAATTAAATAACTTGATACTAACTGAAAAGGAAAGTTTCGTTGTTTTAATACGGTTAAAATTTCATTATTTGTAATTTTAGATTGTCGTACGAACCTATTATTATATTGTTTGTTGATGTAATTGTTCTTTAATCAGTAAAACCGTTGGCAATACTTAACATTCCTTCATGATTTTTTAGAGTATTTGG
>JAQIWH010003667.1:0-19149 GCA_034695005.1 Cryptops parisi
TATGAAGCAGGAGGAAACGGGAGTGCCCCGAGAAAACCTGCCCCCGCGGTGTCAGACCCTAAACTGAACCCACACGGTTTTAAAATCTCATTGTCATTGTCTGCTGTAGTTTCAATATTTCGAATATGAACTTATTAGAATAAATTGGAAAATCCAGTAAATAATCTTATACTAAGCAAAAAACAAACGTTATCCCTCAACATAAATGGAATAATCCATAACTAAGTCAACAATGAAAGCATAATGTTGATTGGCTCCTCAACGATCACATGATGCCAAATAATGACTACTCCATTTAAACTTTTCAACTTTTTAAACCACTTTACCAGGTTCAAGATTCAGTTTCACCCTGTGAAAAATCCAGCTTAAAAAATTAGTATACTTAATCGTGTTAAGCATACTAATGATACGTTTTTGTTAACTGTAAAGCCATTTGTGGCGCTAGTGTTGTTCTATGAGATCGATTGTTGTGTCTTCACAGCCCACCAGGTTAGTTCGTTTCAATTTCAGTGTCTGTCAGCCGGGAATTTAACGAACCTTATGGGCTGTGGAAATACACAAGTCAATCACATATATCAGTACTAGCGCTACATGCGGCTTTATAGTTAACAGAAATATACCTGCTAATAAGCGAAACAAGGATTTCAAGTTGCAAAAAAAAAATAAATGCAACTAAAATTTTTATCACAAATTCATGATTACCAACTGGACACAACATGCTTTTTTTGCGGTACAAAACGCCATTTCTTCATATTTAACCTGCACGAACAATTGCTACGAATAAAAAATTACAAACAATGGCAGTGTTATGATCGTACTACACACAACTCGTTGACTGCGAACCATTGCAAAATCAAAATCCATTTTTTTTGTACACTTCATGATTGGTTCATCGTTAACAAAACGATACTCAATGTACGGTACTTCTTCAACGCAAATGATTGGTTGACACGTTCAGATGACAGATCAACCTATGACAAAGTTGGCAAAAAAAAAATTGCCAAATATTACAAAAAAATTGATCCCATCATTAATTAAATACTGTAATAAATAAAAAACCCCACATTTAAACCGATAACATTAATGTACCCGATACACCTGGAAAACGTAGAATATAATGGTATACATGTTGCTGAAATGGAACGCGATGCAACATGACTTTCTTTTTTAAAACGCCATTTCTTGCAAATTATGCCCTTGAAAAAAATAATCGAAAAAAAAATATTCCATCAATAATAGAAGTATTCGGTGGCCAAATAAAAAAAAAATTTGTACTTTGGCTCGTTTGTAATAGTTGCTTCTAAACATCGACACTTGACGAATCTTCATCAGGAGTTTTTCAGCGCTTCAATGTACGGCGACTGTTGAATCATGTTGTTGGAAATGATACCATTTTCTTCTTCCTTCGGTTGCGATATGATGGAGATGGGTGTAACTTTTTCTCCATTTGATGGTATAAACGAAGGGATGGAAGAAGAATCGGGGGGCAGGATTGCAGCGGATGGTGCCTTGTACAACAGCCAGGCACATATGAAACTGACTGCGGATATGCCTTTACCAATTAAGGCCACGGTCAGCATTATTCTAAAAAGATCATCAAACGAAGACATTGAGTTTACGTTTCGGTAATAGATTCATCAATCATCTCGGCAAGATAGAATACCGACCTGCTCATACTATAATTGTTATAAGACCGACAAGATCCCTGTTCGCCATCGCAGGATTCTTGCCACAAAATGCAGGTGGAATCCACAAGCGCCCCAAATAAAATAGGAGCGGGAATGGAGCCTAGCAACCTTACAACCAACCATTGGATTCCAAGTCCCAACGATCGTTGAGAACTGGGAACGCATCTAATGGAATGATAAAATAAAACAAGTTATAAATTCGAAATGAAAACCATCTCAGAGACACCATCTAAAATTAGGATAATATTCTATAGTTAGGATATTATCTCAAATTGGCCACAAAATAAGGATAATGACTTTATTAGTTAGTGAATTTTTAAATTCCTACCTTAAATACAATTAATTGTTTTTATCAATGATTATTTTTATGTTTGTTAACTTGACGAGCCTATGTTTCATAATCGCTGTAGGTATGCAAATGGGTATGTATTGTCGGACTCATGTTTATGTGAACGCTGTGGTTGAAATTTTCTTTAGACCTTTTAGGAATAACCTGTAGAGCAAGACCGACCTCAAAGCACTCAACTTAGAACTCGGAATTTCAATGCAAAATTTCAATTCATTTGGATTCATAAAAAATAAATCTTCGGAAAGTATCAAGGAAGCAAAGTTTTGAAAAATGCAATTAATGCCTTGAGTCACGGTTTTAAATTGAAGGTGATTAATGATCCCAAGGGACTAAGTGACTCTTTAGAGTTCTGACATTGTAGCCAAAAAACTTGTATTTTAAATACTTTGTTCTCTGCTAGCTAAAAACTTTGAGATAGGTATGAGACTTTGAGACAGGTATTTAGTTTTTTACGAGGACACTGACTGGCCATACGGCCGTGTCATTTGGACCTCAGACTATTAAAACGGAAAAGTACAGGAATGATGACGAGGTGAGGTTGATAAAGAAAAAATAGAGATTTATGGAGTAAAAACTTTGATGGTACCTTAAAGTGGCTGAAAGCGCAGGCATGCTAGTCAGAAACGTAAACAACATGAAAAAGAACGCAATGCTCAAGAACATGGGCAGTAGCTGACAGGATCCTTCACACATATCACCAGTAGCCATAATAACCGTTTCTTGACCATCGATGGTCATGTTGAAACCAGCACCACTGGTACAGCTGCAGTTGGAATACCACTGGAACAAATGCAATTTTAATGTCCAATGATCTTCAAAGTCCAAATGATCGAAAGACCGCAAAAAAAACACAACTTACTTTTTTGTTTTCTTGCTGATGAAGAACGGAACAGCCTGCAATACAAGGCGATAAGTACATGACGTTATCAACACTGCATACAGGATCGTAGAGCCCATCGCGACAATTGCACCGTTCGGAACATTTCGGCGCCCAGTTCTCAGTCATGTTACTGCAAGAATGCCGTTATCAGCATAGAACACGACAACGAAAGCCTACCTAGTTTTGCAAGTATACATACATGGAAGAATATGGAATATTGACACCAGCAAACGGAACGTTGTCACAACTGATGAGGAAGACGAATGTTAGCACAAGAGCTAAAAGCGTGCATACAATGCACAATTTGATAATGCCCGCACAGCGAAGATGTAACTTCTTTACGAGGTAACCGCCCAGAAACGTCCCTCCACCACCAGCCGGAACTGTTACTACACCTGAAAGAAAGGTTTTGTTTTTTTGACATTTGCAAGCATGACATTAACCGAGTAAAACTAATATAGGTGACGTTTTAACTAACCTACTAACAATGCTGCCCAACTTGCGGCAACACTGAATTGGGACTCAATGTACTTTGGAAGAAAAGCAGCGAAGCCGTTCAACAACAGTGCTACGATCAGAAAATAGAATTGATATTAAACACTGTTTTTCATTTAACTAGAATAACTATAAGTACGTCTAGTGGTAACACCAGACGCATGCAAAAAAAGCACCCACCTTCGCAAGCGCCTGAAAAACTTAGGAACATAAAACAAGGGTTGGAGACTAGAATTCTCAGACTTCGTGGAAGTTCTTTGACACTAGTATGAAAATTGAGCTGAGTGCCTGAATCTGACTCTTCAAAGTGATTATGAGCTTCTGATATTTTTTCTGCCTGAATCCTTTTCGATCCTGAAGGATACAACGTTCGATTTTAGCGATACACATCAGCATTGGGAAAGATCAAGTTGGTGAAGTAAGTACGCACCTGGCAATATCTTAGGAAATGCTAGTAGTGGAATAGCTACCATTATCGACAACATTCCCGACAGCAAGAAACCAATCCACCAAGCACCAACCCAAACATTACTAGCAGGGTTAAGAGCTAACCTGGTAAAAATGTAATAAAATAAAACGTTGGTTCCTGGAAGTTATGAAATTAACGCAATTGAAACTGCTGTTTCATACTCACTCTGTTGGATCTTTGACACCCAAGTCAGTGTAAATCTTAAGGAACTGACCTCCTACTAAGTAACCAATAGCTGGGCCGATAACAGCCATTGCATAATAAATTCCTGCAAAAGAGGACAACAACAACATAATTTATCAATACACTATTAACGTACTCAGTCAGAATTATAGTAAATGATTCACTCACCGATGTAAACAGAAGACATCTTTGTAGAAACACTTTCGTCCAAGAAAGTGACTCCGAGGGTGTAGAGAGGTGAGGCGCCTGCCCCATGCAACATCTGCCCCAATAGGAACACATATTTGTAACGAGAGAGATAAACGAGCGAGGAACCACTCTCACAAGCGTAGGTATCGGTAGAATTCAGCCTACACACGTTCAGCTCGTGTTCCGCTTGAAAAGTGTACGCATCGCTCGTGAAATGCGGCAGTGCAAACACAAACGACCCCAGTCCAATGAGCAGAACGCCAAATCCCAGCCACCGTGGTTTCCTTCCCGCACCTCCAAAGTACGACACCGGAATCAGACAGAGGAAAGAGGCAATGTCATAGGCTCCAGCAATCAGACCAGTCTCTGTGCTCCGTAACGAGAACCTTCGTTCGATGGTGGTAATGACAACGTTCACAAACCCGTTCACCACCATACCCTGCAAGGCCCCTGCCCAGCAGAGACAAAACAGAACCCAGCGAGCAGTTCGGAAACGCTGCATCCACCGAGGACGAACCGACGCCCATCCGCACAGTTGGAGATCTTCGTCGTCGTCATCTCCGGTGGTACCGCATTTTGCTAAAGCCGTCTGGCTCGCACCGTCCGAAAAACCCAACTCCGTGTTGCCGACGCTGTCCTGTCCTAAACTCGTCCACGAACTGGCGGTTGGCGATTCCAGTTGTTCGGTCGAGCCCATCTGATGGCTGGACAACTCCAGCGGCGTCATGATGTTTTTCGAGTTGATATCACCGTTGAGCTTGTTTAGCATCGCATCTTCCAAACCGGAATCGAATGAAAAGGTAACATAGACCCGAAACGAGTATCTACAAGAGACGAAAAACAATCATTAGTAACCAATCACTAGTTCATCTAATTAAACCCAAAGTAACATCGTATTGAAATCGCCAACTTTGATAAATGTTCGAATTTCACTTCACAACATTACAAACTACTGCGTAAACAACTGACATTCAACTAGAGCTATTGATTGGAACTGCTCCGACCAGAAGTGTTTCGAGAAAATAACGACGACGCGGACAACAAAACTCAATTTTAAAGTACTACATATTGTAGATGTTTGGTAGGTATTTTCATTTGCAGTTACCCAGCTGATGCCCAAAGACGACGACGAAATGGGCGTGTAAAGGGACAATAGGTCCCCGATTAATAAGTCTTTGTGTCCGAACTTTTCATCAACGGCTGAAACGATCGAAGGGCCCAACGTGAGAATAAATCAAGTGGCGATGTTCGTTAATTCACTCGTTTGACTAATGAGGAAGTAATGATTTCTCATTCATCAGACATCTCTGGTCGCTTAATTTGCTGGTCCCCACTGGTCAATACTCATCTGTCACTGTCCAGTTGACAACTTCCACCACCACCCGCCTCTTTCGCTTTCTCTCTCTGCCAATAGACTCCCCGCCAACTTTTTAAGGGGGTTACGATTTTGATTTATGAGAAACGATTTATAAAAAAGTCTAAGTGGTTCCTTCAATGAATGAAAAGTTCCTCGAATTGAGATAAAAGAATCCGGATTTTCTTTTGTATTCAAATTTAAGGATAATTTCTTTTAATGATTTTCTTTGTTCCCGTGGTATTAATTATGCTAAAGTGTTGAGTTCTTTTGTTCTGTATTATTAAACACTTAATCTGGCATCATGTTCATGAAAACGTCTGTAATTCGGAAAATTGTTAAAATTCATTCCTTATCGACTTAATAGACGATAAGGAATGAATTCAATTTAGTGTCTATAAACTTTATAGTATAAAGGTAACAGTCGTTTAACAACGATTCCGATAACCTGTTTTTATATTGGAAAAATGTTTAAAATGTGTGGTTCAAACATCTGCGCGTCAAGCGAGGAACTTCCAAAACTCACCAATTTCAAAAAAGCATTAATATACTATAATATTTGTTTTATTAAGTGTTTTTTTTTATATTTTAACTATTGTCATTGACAGTAAACAACAATAGAAAATAATTTCTTCATGCGCTTCACAATGCTATTGAGTGCTCATTCTCGTTATAAACTGGGATGTAGACTTATT
The DNA here is from genome assembly GCA_034695005.1 of Cryptops parisi. Taxonomy (NCBI): domain Eukaryota; kingdom Metazoa; phylum Arthropoda; class Chilopoda; order Scolopendromorpha; family Cryptopidae; genus Cryptops; species Cryptops parisi. Next base: position 6,303 of record JAQIWH010003667.1, read on the forward strand.
AAATAAATAAATAAATAAATAAATAAATAACGCAGTTTTTTTCAATATGCTCAATTTCATTATGCGCATACACTAACTAAAACACTCTAATATGCGTGAGTGCGCGTGTTCCCTCTTTTTTTTTTGCACGCAGGCGTGCCTTTTTCTGGATGGCTCAGAATCATCAGTGACACCACGTAAAGGGCTGCTAATGAACTGCTATGTTCATTATTATATTAAAAGGAAAAATAGGCATGTTATAGTCACATTTGTGACTAGGCGGACCTCTAGTTTTACACTATTCTGTACAATCTATTCGAAGCAAATACTAACAATCAAATAAGTAAGCTACTTTATATTTCACCACAAATTTTACCACCATTCACCGTTCCAATAAACAAATAAATGAAACCTTATAATTAAAACAAACAAGCAACTATTGAGTAGCCTACAACACCCGAAAACACATTTTCCTCAAATTTACAACATTGGTTATTACGTTATTATTGAGGCACTTCCTCCATCGGGTTATATTTCAACACTGTTACTTTTCGTTGAACAAACCAGCATTTTTATGACATTATCAAGTTCTAATAGCAACAAATCACTTTATACTGAAAGCATATTACACAACCTCCTGACTTTCTCAAACACTAAAAAAACACAAAGTTCACTTACGTGAAACAAAATAGAACAAAACACACACCAGGTATTACTCTACTTGTACAGTACCAAAAGTGCAGGGAACTTCCAAACTCGATTACCGCTGTAACGAAGTTTTATTGTTTTCCAATGTTGCCGCTCATTTCATCATTTTATCGCTCAACTAGAGGCAAAAAAAACAGCCCACCCACAAAAAAAAAAGAGATAAAATAAAATAAAAAACATCCCTAGACACACGTCGCATCCTTCTATATAACAAAACATCTTCGCACAAATGGAAACTGATGGAGGCCAAATTCGGTTTTTTTCTTCCTCCTTCAACCTTAATCCACTTTGGTCCAATTCGCTTTCCATTTTATTTCATTCCGTCTTGTGTGCTACTCAAACCCATGAAGAAGGTGCTGAGCGGAGTCTGTGCTCATGATGAGCTCTCAATGAGCTCAAGGCGCAATCTGTTGTTCAAACACACACACACACTGCAGCCCCTCGCTTTTCACTCTTTTTCCTCTGCACACACACACACACACACACACTCTGTTCCCACTTTTAGGCCAGGCAAATCCAATTGGCGAGTGGCTGCTGTCACGTGTACAAATGGGCACATTAGGGGCCCCTCGCTAATCATCAGCTCGCTACAGGGTCCCCAACAGACAGGGCTCAGGAGGCCCTTAAGCAAAGAGAACCTCTCATTGGACCTAAAAATCCACTAAAGTAACTAATGTGGTTGAGACTTTCCCTAAGTAAAGGAGAAATGGAAGTTTTATAAGTTAGCCCCCTGTGTAGTGAGGAAGCAAAATGTCTCGCGAGTTTAAGAAATGAAGCCTCCCTTAACGCGATTCTTCCCCCCTTTCGTTTTCCACCATGTTATAAGATAACAATGTCTAAACACTATATGTTCGCATATACAAAAATAGTTCAAATTATTGTAAAATATTTGTGTATATTTAAAAATACAGTGAATAATTTTGTGAATGTTTAAAAACAATATATTTCTATGTACATTTAAACATTATTTTTGTCTATATAAAAAAATATTAGTTTCCAGGCAACATGATTTAAAATGTTTTCGTCATTTTTGACGTGCATATAGCTAGTCTTTACATATATAGCAAAATAATAAACTTTTTTCATCAACATAGCAAACAACAAACATCTAAAACATGTTCACAAATTTAAAAAATATATTTGCTTATGTTTAAAACATTATGAATATTAGATACTGCAAAATATTTGTGTAAAATTTAAATAGTTTGGATAAATTAACGAACGTTAAAAAAACAACCTACAAACATTTGTTTACATTTTAAAAAATATTGTAAAACATTTTGTGTATCATAAAATTTTCTGTAACAAAATAATCGTGAACTTTTTTGTAACAAGAGATATAACTATCTTTATATCAAGTTCAATATTAAATCATATACCACTAAGTACATATGTGAAATTAATATAATGCATTATAAGAATCAGTGTAATTAATTTCCTAAAATACAAACTACGTCTATCAGATCAGGATTAAAAAGTACATACCACTACGACCTTTACAAACGTTAAAACAGATTGTGAACATTACTAATTTTTCCTCTACGATTTCGAAATATTTCAAAATTTATAATTACTGTATAGTATAATTATAAATAGAACCCTTGCCATGACAATGAACAATAAGAATTTCAACAAAAACAAAAATAAAAAGAGTGGAAACTAAATTAGCAAATGTACTTCAACAGGTCTATTGTAGTAGAGTGCCAAAAGCGGATTGAAATTGATTATTGAAAAATGTAAGTGTTCTGAGAACCGGTGTAATGTGTTTTTAAGTGTGCTTAAAAATGTCATTGGAATGTTATTGTGATAATGACGGGAGTACAAAGTTCAGAGGGGGTAGAAGAAGAACTGGTAAGTCGTGTTCTTCGTCGAAAGGAACTGAAGGGCTTTATAAACTCGACCCATCAACCAATTGAACTCCATTCATTGCCTGGTGTCATGAGCTGTAGTGTTTAAACGGAAACTTCTGATGAAGATTGACACTCGGGCGACACGGATGCATTTAGATAGATAGATAGATATAGTTATTGAAAAAAAAAATAGGAATAAAAAATAATAGCCCCGACCACACACGCATCAACAACACACCACCTCAAAATGCCAACCCTATGACTGGTTAAAAATATAGTATACAGTATATATAATTGATTCTGTGAATTCTTAAACTAGATCCATATGGTGAAAGAACGTTTTTGTTGATTAGGAAAGTCGTACCGATGCGGGTTATTAGGCAAAAATTATAGTATATTGTTTCTACGTGATAGAATACAGATAATTATTTCAAAGATGACCATTTGGATAAATGTAACTCAAAAAAAGTTAAAACTTAAAACCCAAAGAAAAACCCGCAATAAAATGTTTGATTAACGGGTACTTTCCGGTTAGAGCGGAGCCCAGTCTGATGTTACTATTTTCTTGTACTTGGTTATGGGTTTATTTTGCAGATTAGGTTAGGAAAACAAAACAAAATCATACATTTAATAAGTTTCTTTATTTTTCCTAACCTAACTTGCAAAATAAACCCATAACCAAGTACAAGCAAACAGCAACATCAAACTGGGCCCCGCTCTAACCGGAAAGTACCGTTTAACGTTTAGTTCGCCTGACACATGCAATTTTTTTGGTTGGCCATTCGGGCAATTTGCGGACAACTGCGACGTTAGCTTCTTGCTCAACCAACGAAAACTTGAGAAGAGAAGCTGACTTCACAGTTGTCCACAAATTGCTTGAATTGCCTAACCAAAAATAGCGTGTCAAGAGGCCTTATGCAAAAAAAAAATAATTAGTCGATTCAGAAAACAAACCTATGTCTAACGTTTCATCATTTAAGTACGTCTTCTTCAAAAACACAATCATCACTTCTGTTCCGACTTTAATGAAACACTATACAAGACCCTTAATGTCAAAACACCATAACTAACATATCTATGGATGAAAACGTTAAACTATTCAGACAAACGTTTTGGGTTATATACTTAACTACGGATTCTTCAGTAAACATCAATTTTGTTAAGTTTTACATTTTTAAATATAACTTAAATTCATTTACAGATATTAACACCAAATTTTGTAATATACGACAAAAACACCACGCTCATTTATTACCAAATTTTGTACCAAATTCGCATCACTCGTTGAACAATTTTTTTAGTGCCTTTGATACCAAACCATTTATTTTTATACACCAAAAAATTTAAAACACGACCAAAAAAATTACAACCTTAAATTTAACCACTAATTGTTTCTTGGTAACAAAATCTAAACTCAGTTATCGATTATCATTAACTACAACAATTTAACTCGTTAAAGTTTCATACGGTACCATTCGGAAGTCTATAAAAACCATTTTACTACTACATCCCTGTTCTTTTAATTTTTTCCCACATCTGTTGTGACTATAAAAACAACCCTCCTATAACGCGATATCTATTTTTTAATAATAAAAATAATAATAACGATAATTGTGCCATTGTGAAATATAATAATAAAAAAGGTATTTTATAAAACTAATGATACGGTCCACCATTTTGTGAAGTGAAACCACGTCACCTGTTTCTTTCCAGTCGACTGCCTTCGAACCCTTTCTGAAACTGAGTGACACCCTGTGAAAGGGTTAACGAAACGTCTGTGACTTAACGGCTCGTGATCCTATCATGTCACCGTTGCGCGCTCTTTCTATCACCCTGTACACAGAGAAAAGAAAAGCCAAAGCAACAGATGTCGGACAGCAGATGGTACGCTCGAGAGGGATAAAAACCACAATAGGTCCTAAAAACTTTTAAAGCAAAGCTCATCTTCTGCCTCCCGATTTTATTTTCCATTTTTATTTTCACGAGAAAACTAACAATTTTCTTTAAAACTATGTCACAAAAAGAAATACTGTATAACTATTTTGTGAATTAATCCCAAACGTACTAAATTTTCGTAACGTTCAATTTCAACACTGAAATGTTTTTTATGATAAGTTAAACTGTACTTTCGTGAAAATATAATCCCCTCCTGTACAATAAAATAGGATGAGAACCTGTATTATAAAAATAATTCGCAAGTAGAATTTGTTTTTGGTCATTAAAATTATTCCATGTTTTGTAAAACAAAAAACAAAATAATAATAACTCATATTTAAAAATTTAAATGAAAAATTATGTACACGCTGTTGAAACATCCTGTATAATTAATCCGAATTAAACCAAATTTCAGTAACATACAATAACAATCACCTTTTATATTCACGCAGAATTTCATTTTAATATGTTCAATATTTTTCTAATTACATAAAAATAAATGTACTTCCCCCTTCCTGATATAAAATTTAAACATAAAAACCTCTTATAACTTGAAATACCAACACTAGTAATTTATATAAAGCATATTACAAGTGTAAGGTGTATCTATATCAAACCAAAACAATAAACCGTGATTTTCTTACCAAATTTATAAACAGTACAAAATCATTTCACAATTTAACCAAACTATAACATCGATAAATTGTAACCCTCTTGTACATCCATACAGAGTTTCGTTTAAATAAACTCAATATTATTCCACTTGTACAAACAACAACTACCCCCTGCTCTCAATTACAAATTATACAACCTAATCATCCGACCTAGTTATTTGTTGGTCAAAACATCGATTGGTATACTTTTCATTATAATTCCAAATGTCACATTTACCTTTCCATTTATTTTTAACCTCAAATAATCGATATTTTTCTCGTTTCTTTTTATAAAACCAACAGTACAATTAAACTGTAAGAATTGCGAAAACATTCAGATCCTGTTTCTAAATTCCTTTGAACGATTTCCAATTGCATGCAATTGTATCCCAATATTTTCGTATTGAAATGCAACCTCAATTAACATCCGATTCGAGCTCGGACAAAGCGTTTCCTATGTTTTGTGTTGTTATTATTTTTCTTCACCGTTTGAAATAATCATTAGTTTATAATACGTTTACAAAATACAGCATACGTACGTACGATGAACAAATCGTATGTTCATTTTTATTGAACAGAAAATTTTCGGTGTTAACGAGTGAAAGCTTCTTTCAATTGTAATTGCATTTTTCAACGTCTTATTATTAAAGTTTCTAAATAAGTTTCCTATTTATTTAAAAACGTCCTAAATAGTTCCCTGTTAGTTATAATTAACCGTGAAATTTCCGTAAGTATTTTAACTATATATGTAGTTTTATATGTTGTTTTTTGTCTAATTCATTTGATGTATTTTTTTGTTCCCTTAGACTGTTTTAAAACAAATTAAATTAAATTAAATATTCAATATAAAGTGTTTTTTTTTTCATATTTCGATTTTATCGATTTTTTGAAATTTTGTTTCGATTTTTTTCTATATATTTTATTTTTATTTATTTCATTTTTGGATTTTCCTCAATTTTGTTTGTCTGACCTATTTTTATTAAACTTGCATCACACACGCAATTTAAGCCAAAATTTGGATTATTGTGAATTCTTTTCTAACCAATGGCAACAAGCTGACGTCACGAGTAGCCACAAATTGCTTACCAAAAATTGCCTTTATGATGACAAATATTCCATAATACCTTATTATCAACTATCAATATGTATTTATTTACTCATTTAATGTCCTATTTTATGTTCTGTTTTTCAAAAAATTCCTAATTCGAATCCCCGTTAAGCCTCAATATTCATAATAATTCATTGAATTAAAATTTTTTCCAACTATATGAATGACAATGAATGTTATACTCAATGCTCTTTTTTTTTAAAAAAGTTAGATACTACGCAAGATCAACATCGATACAAATATCATCGATAAAAATAAAAAATAGTTCTACTTCCGGTTGGTAATTTCAAACAAACCACCCACAGAGTAATAAGAAACCCCGCGAACTTCAATGTCCATCTAAAATACACACTCATTTTACGACTGAAAATATGTATATAAAAAAAGACCCAAACTTTACACACGAATGCTCGGATAATTCTACTTCCGGTTCATAATTCCAAAGACCCTATCATTTTCCCCCCTCACGTCGACCTTGTCCCACATTTTGGGCTCGAGAAGTCGAATCAAAGAGACCATTCACCTTTCAAACATCAGGGGGGGGGAGTAAATAATAAATTATTACTTTATCCCTCTCTCGAATAACACCATCATCATCATTAATAAATAATATCACGCCACCTATCAGTAATAGTTGTTGTACCAATCAGAAATTCCTGTTATACTGTGCATTGAAAACATCTGCTGATACATACACATACATCAATTATATTTGAAATGACGTACACCGATAAACGTGTATTTATCATTCGTATATCTATTATTTAATATATAGCATAAAATCAAAAGTGAATGACCATTATTTCTAAGATCGATGGTTATTTATTTCTAAAAGAAAACATTTTTTATTTTGATAATCAGAATATTAAAAAAAAAATCGTTTTAATTAATCGATAGTAAAAAGACCTGACAAACTGTCAATCAAATGTCAACATTGACAATTTTTTTGAAATCAATAAATTTTGATTAGCTTGGTGAAGAATTATCTTAATTTGAGCTAATACACACTATATGCATACATATAGTATTTATATGCCTATTTATTGTAGTATTTACAATTGAAATGGTGCAAACTATTTTGCATTGTACTGATAACAATTGTATCGTCTGCGAAAAAGAATTTAGCAGAAGATTGATTTAATCGCAGACGAAATATGTCGCACTATTTTTTTGTGTATACATAAGATATGTATTTTGCATATACAAATTTCACATTCAAATAAAAATTCTATATTTACGATTTAAAAATTTCTCGTCTGCGTTAAATAAAACCAATAGCAGACGATTATCATATTACTTTAAAAATTAGTCAGGTGTTTCAGTTTTCAGTTAAATTATTATTTCATCCAATTTTAGTTGTAATCACAAATCAACTCAAGAAATATTTTACAAAATCACGAGGTATCAAATTTGTTCTCTTGCGAGTAATCGAGTAGCAGTCGATTACAAGAAATTTCAAATATTGTCAACAAATAACGATAGATCAAGAAAATAAATCCTGGAATAAACTTCTATTTCATCCATTAACAATGCCAGCTACCAGCTATCATTTTGTTGACAAACAAATATTATTTATGATAAAAGGATAAACACGGAAAAAGGTTAAACTAGTGAATGGTCTGCCACGACTGCAATTATTATAAGCTGGTGTTACAAACCAATCAATGAAAGACTACAAAATAAATTTTATCTCGACAATTTTAATATTTGAATAATTTACCCCCACTCATCTTATTATCGTTCGAAAATATCCCAAAATAACACATCGTCTGCCAAGAAAAACAAGTAGCAGACGTTATTTATAATTGACTCCAAAATTTAAAATAACTATTATCTACTGACGATAACTTGACAGTTGATATACTGTATAATCAAACGCCAACTTTCAAATTTATAAATATCGTCTGCTATAGATCGAAACAGACGTCAAAACACAAAACCTCTAAAACAAAAGACGATATTACGTTTTGAATAATAATACTTAACGACCTCGACATTTGACACTTAAAAAAAGAATCGTTTTTAGTTTTCAATAGCAAGAAACACGAGGGAAAATTTTTCCATAACTTTACGTCACGGAAAGCAGACGAGCGAGTGAGTTTTAAATAAAACACTAATACGAAAACACCAAACATCTGTTTTCAGTACGTAACGCTTCTGTAATAAAATAACCTACTACGTACAAACGTACCTTGACCATGAAAGAAACTTCGCCACGCCTGCATGACGCTTCCAATTACGATGTTGTCATCCGACATTTAACCATTCATACTTTACTTCATTATTACCGCCTCGAAACCCCCGAAATAAGGTATTGTTCGGCGAGAAAATAAAGAAGAATAAAAACACGTTTTTACCTTTAGGGGGTGGGAAGAGGGGAACACACCGAACCCAGAGAAATCCCAAACGTGGTATCAACACCTGGATGAAACGTCGTTGAGCACGCGCCTCTTCTTCTTCAGGTGGATTCTTCCGGCTTTTTTGGAGGAATACTCTGGTCACGTGGCGATTCAGGGAAAATGCGCACGCGCACAACCTATCCCGTGGAAAGCTAAAACCTGACTGGCTGCTTCCACCACTCATTCAGTATGTTGCTTGCTTACTGTGTGCTGTATTTCTTTTTTTGGATTCGACCATTTCAAACTGTCAGGGTTTCAAGGGGGTGGGGGAAGAAAAATAGTGGGAATGCTGCAGCGCCACAGCTTGTCTGTCTGGTCGTCTGCGTTCCAAGTTTGGGACTTGAAAAATGATCGTGACCAACTTGTTAAACATTCCTTGGGGTTTCGAAAATGATAATAGCTCTTGATGATGGTGATGAAGAGAAATGCGCTTTCTTTGTCAAGGTCGACTGCGTTGTTGTGTTGTTAGGGTCAACCCCTTAAAGGGTGACCCCTTCTAGCAAACGATAAGCAGTTGTAGAGAAAACTAATGGGGACTTTAAACTTTTATGAACAGTTATAAAACTTAGTGAACTCAGTGAGAAGTTAATTTTTAAATTTTACAAAATAATGCGTTGGTGTAATTTTTAGTAAGAATTAGCCCATCAAAAGGATAAACCACCTTCTAGCAGACAATAACCGTTGTACAGGAAAAAACTAATGGAAACTTTACTGTTTTACGAAAAGTTATAAAATTCAGTGTGAACATTGATGAAAAATTAATATTAAAATTTAAAAAAGGTGGTGTCATTGTTGCATCTAGTATGGGTTAGCTCTTTAAAAATGGTGACTTCTTCTAGCAGACGATAATGGTATTGTACATAAAAAGTATTAAAATTGTGAAAAATTATAGAAAACTGAAATACAAATTAAATCTAAGTTTCGAAAAAGATGGTTTTCTTTAAGAGACAACCCCCTTAAAAGGGTGATTTCTTAGCAGACGATCCAAAATTTTTAAGCTACAGAAAACCACAGTTTTTCTTTAATTTTAAATATTTAATAAACACATAAAAAAACAATAAAAAAATAGTTTTGGAATTACATAAAAACCATTGTTAATAAGGATAATCAACGCCTTAACCCTTAATTTGAAATGATCACTGTTGGCAGACGATACAATTTTGAGCAAACCAATGGAAATAATTTATTCTTTTCATATGAAAATTATAATATTTAATATGTATTTATAAAAAAATCAATGAAAACACGTTTACAGAAAATATTGTTAATTATTAAAAAATGTTAATTTATCAAAATATTCACAAAAAACAGAAACTGTACGGTTTTATGAGAGAATCCAAAATTTATACCATTTGTTTAAAATTCATAAAACATGGGTTCAAATTTTATAAAAATCATTTAAATTACAAATACATATATGAATAATGAAAAATAACGTGTAATTATATATAGTACCAGTACTGTATTTCTAAATAAGACATAAAACAAATCGCTTAATAGTCAACTAAATCACTACGTCAACAATATTTACAGTGTTATACAACAAACATACAATATTCACACACACACACACACACACACACACACACACACACACACACACACACACACACATACATACATAAAAAATTAAAAACTTGACAATGACATTCTGGACCACCCTTGAAAACTGACACATAAAAAAATGTCAACCTCATTTTGCTAATTCGTCAGCAAAAATTCGTCTCACTTAACTCTAATCATCTTACAAAAACGAGAAAAAAATGTACAAGATCTTGTTAAATGATTATTTTCTTCGAGGAAGCGAAGAAAAATGAACTTCCGGTTTTTTTTTTCATCCGTTAGATTTTGTTTTTTTCTATATCACAGTATAAGGCAGTGACAAATGACCATTATAAAAATCCTCGATTTAATACCTCCTCGTATGTAATAGAAAAGTTTGAAATAAAAATCGATAAAAAAAAAACTATCGATTGACACTATAAACAGCTACTAAAAGGAACTTTGTGAGATCATTGACATTTTTTTGTTACATTATAAAAATATAAAAAAAAATCGATATTTTGCATACAATTTTAGGTAAACACGCAATCCATGATGAATATAAAAGGCATTTTGAATTAAAAAGTCAAACTATGTGTACATAGGTCTACTTATTTATAATATATGATATGTGTACATATAATTGATAACGTGTCAACACGCGATGCTAGTGTCAGATTAAGTTTCTAGGAAATAATCTATTATATGTATGCCAAGAGCCTATATCTCTTTCTATATAGTGTCTATATCTATATAGTTGACTTAAACACACATTTCGTGACACTACGTAGATATTTGGAACAGGGTTTTTATTAGTTATTGCTTTTGTTTTACGATTACACCCCAATTAATATCTTATTATATGGTGTCCAAAAAATTATTTTTACGATTTCAACGCTAAATATGAATAGAAGTCATAAAAATATTTTGGATATCCCATGTCCTCATATACCGTAGGCCTATAAGTATGTGTGTGTATAAGTTACCGACAATGTATGAAATCAAGACATTGTATACAATGCTTAGCCTCTTTTGGCAAAGTATGAATTATTATATTAATGAAATAGTTACGTTACGCAAGAGTTTAGATTACGTTTAAAATTAAGCCTAAATTTAGGCTTAATTATATTTCACACTCTTTATATTAGTTTCACCTGAGCGAGTTTGTGAGTGGGCTGGGAAGTGGACGTATAATGTCATCTACAATCGAATATATTGTCCCATGTACCAAAAACGCATAAAACGAAAACCGCTAAGTCCTCTTTGCATGAATAAAAAACCGTACAAGTTCAAAGTAAAAAGTATAAAGGGTACTTTCTTGTTATAGCCGGAGCGAGTCTGATGTTGATATTTGCTTTTTACTTGATTGATTTTGTATGGGTTTATTTTGCAGTTTAGATTAGGAAAAACAAAGAAGCGTATTAAATGTATGATATTGTTTTGTTTCGCTAACCTAATCTGCAAAATAAATCCATAACCAATTACAAGCAAATAGCAACTCAGATTCGCCCCGACTATAACAGAAAAGTACCGTATAAAGAAATATAAAGAAATAAATCGAAGATTGCAAAAATCAAATATTGAATTACTCAAAACTCGCATAAATAAAATATCGAATGACTCAACGGTCGTCGCATAAATTCAAATATGCATAAATTGAAATTCGACGAAAAATAAAATTTTTTGCATTATGTATGTACATACATAGAGTATATCTGTATACAGCAGTATGCTTAATAAGCATTTTAATGTACGTCACTTATTTCATACTTACTTTACAAGCATTCTATACAATGCATGGATTCTATACATTTCCGGAAAATATATAAATATATATATACATGTAGTATATATAAATATATGAATGAATGAAATGTAATATATCAAAGAAAAAAAGAAGATTGATGAGAAAACAGTTTTTCCAAGTTTCCAGTCGAATAAGAAAAGTCGTAATAACCACTCTTCTATTATTTGGTCATCTTTCACTGTCATCTTACACTTTTTTATTTATTTATTTATTTGTTCATTTTTTTTTATTCGTGGAGAATCATGTTTTACAAAACGATTTATTGAAAAAGAAAGAAGAAGAAAGAGTGACTCAGTTTATTTATTTATTTATTTATTTAAATTTTTTATTTATTTATTTTTTCTTCTTCTTTGCAAAACGTTACCATGGTAATGTTTGCGGATCGTGTTGATGCATCGCTCGAGGTGATCAAGGTGAATGGATTGGATTTTTGTATTTATTTTATTTTTATTTCTTCCCGAGTGGTACCTTGGTTACAACGCTCGTGGAATTAATTTCCGAGGGATTAAGGAAGGATTGCGTTGCATACTGATGAGTTAGTAGTGAACTTCTTTCTCATCACTCTTGCTTGTTGTTGACCAGTTATCGATTCGACTCGCAACTTTTTAGCTTAGTCATTTAAGTCTACCAAACTTGTATGACGTGACAATTTGTTTAAACAAAATTTAATTAAATGATTAGTTAGTATAAGTTATAGAAACATTAAGTACGTTTCTTGTATAAGCAAATTGTTCAACTTACCTTCTTATCTATTGATACTATGTTTATAGTTTAACATTCACCGCCACAGATAGCACATTAGTTTACTCATAAGATATCCCATTGTAAAAATATGACGCATGTAAAATTTATTTAAACAAACGTAA
>JAQIWH010003668.1:0-19149 GCA_034695005.1 Cryptops parisi
CATACATACATATATGTAAAATAAAAAATAGCAAAATCTACGATGAACTTTTGTAGCCAAAAAAAAGGTCATGATGTATTGAAATTAATCACTGAATCACGGATTAAAATCTAACCCCCATTTTAAACAAACTTGGAAGCGAGGGGAAAATCAGGAGGGAGGGGATACAAATGACAAAAAAAAGAGAAAAAGCTTTCGCATTCATCGGGGCAAAAGCCTCTCTCGTTTAATAAGATGACGTGTGTGTGTGTGTGTGTGTGTGTGTGTGTGAGACGAGAGGAGAGTTTGGTCATCGTTTATTTGCTCTCATTCTCTCTCACACTCTGTCGTTCTTATTCTTTGCGCTCTCGGAGTAGTAGAGAAAAGAGAGCTTCCACTTTACGTAGTAGTCCCACTGTCCATTAGGAAAATACGAAGGATGATGATGATGATAAAAACGAATGAGGGCCAAACACTTTTAGTTCTAATGGGGGTAAAACAGGTTCCGTGTATTCGCCACCCCTTAACGGGGAGCAAACTCGAGGCAGATGGTTCCCCAAAGCCTTATCAGGGTAATATTAAATCACCTCATCGGAGACATCCCACGCGCCCCCTCAACGACATAGCACACTCTTCTACCTGTTATCTACCGATAAGAGGTGAAAGCAAACTGATAAAACAAGTACCGGTACCGAAAAAAAAAATTGTAGAGATAAAACCTACTGTATAAATAGTGGAAACAAACTACCGGCGTCGGTTTCGGATGAGGTCACAGATAGGAACAAGAAAGTCCATTTTGTCGTGTTTTTCTTCATTAAAAGTGTCTCCAAACTCACACAACGACCTAGTGCACTCAACTTTTCCCCTTCATATATTTTACCTTTTTTATATACTGCAACTATAGTATATATATATAGCCTCTGATAGGTACCGGTACGGTACACTAATTGATGTGGGGGTTTATTGATTACGCATGTTAAGCATATGTTGCGTTTCGTCAAGAAGGATGTGCCCACGTGTTAATTATACGCCTTGTAACGACATGGGTGAGAGAAACAACAAAAAGAGAACAATAATGATGATGATGAGCCAACGTGTTTTGTTTGGGTGAAGGTGTGAATGAGATTACATCTTCAATTTGATAGGTTTTTAATATTCTCGTTGATTTTGACGGTTAGGCCTAAGTTTGATTAAATTTCCGGCTATCCGGCATTTTCAGGAATAGCCTATGCCAAATTGGAATGAAAAATTATAGTACTATCTCATTTTACGGGTCACACTTTTTGCGCAAATTTTTTTACGCGATTTTTCTTTACAGGTTTTTCAATAAAAAAATAATAATAATCTTGTGTAAGATATCATTCGATACTAGCTTAAAAGCGTTGAAAAATCAACGGTGCCATATGGGTTTAGCATTTTTCGATAGCATGAGATTGTTCTTGCATTTTAAAATCAGGGTTTAAACTCACGTTTTGACGGGTTTAAGCTAGTAAATAGCCAATCTAGAACGACGGAAAATGTTTTGTTTTCATTATGTAATTCATTATTTAAATTCATGTTGCTTCGCAACATTCTTTAGTTATTTATTGTTTTAACTCGTGTTGTTTTGCAACATTCGTTAGAGTTGTTTATTATTTTACTATTTATTATTTATTCATTTTTTATTTTTTTAAAAATGAATGCGGTTTTATGACCATTTGTACAACATAAAAGTGATACATTAGGAAAAAAAGACAAACTAATTATAAGTCAGTGGAATAAAATATATTTGTACAAGCTCCTATTAAAGCTTTTTAAAACGGGATTGACAATCGAGGCAATTTGCGAAGCCTGTAGGGTAGATAGTTCCAAAGATTATATATATTGTAAGAATATCTGTGGATAACCCTGTGTTGAGCTTGATTATTAAGGTGAAACTTGTGGCAGTTTTCAGTACGTCTATAGATGAGATTGTCGAATTGATCACTATGGTAGTGAAGTGGGTGAATGGGATTGGAGACAAAACGAGAAACCTCTTTGAGCTGGTGATAGGAGATCAACTGGCCAAAGTTCAGAATCCTGAGTTGTCTACATTTTGCAGAAATAGATGTTCTTCTTAGCACTTTAAAAAGAAGTCCAAATCAGCATCAGCCCAAAGCAGGATACCATAAGTAATAACCGAAGTAATTTTGTTTTGAATAAAATTATTTTTTCCTTATTGGTAAGGAGTGATCTAATCCTTTTCAATAAGTAAATGTAACGGTTGATTTTTTTTACTAGAGCATCGATATTGGGGGCAAAAGAGAGGGATTCATCGAAGATGACTCGGACAGTAGAATAGGACTCTCCAAATTTTACCAGTTGACAAATGATATGATCACGAGACACAGAGTCGTATGCTTTTTGAACATCAGTAGAGAGAACGATAGTACTGTAGCCTCGCATCTGTGCTTGTATTGCCGAATCGTATATTTTTAAGATTGCAAACATTGCTGGTTTGCCAGGTACCACGCCAAAAGCAAAGGGCGGCATGGTAACTTTAACGACGCGTCGGACCTCGTCGAAGAGAAACTTGTCAACAAATTTTGCAATGAAAGGCTGAAATGAAAGGTCTAAAAGAAGTCAGGCAGTCATGAGGACCTTTTTCATACACTGGGAGGATAGAGGCAAGTTTCCAAGTACTAGGGTAGCTTGAGGTTTCACTAATAAGGTGGATAATATCGATGATCCACTGTTTATAGAAATCTGGAATAGTCATCAGGACTTCCCTAGAAAGGAAATCACCAGGATAGCCACCAGAAGGATTCATGGACTCTAACTTTTCGTTGTAGTCCTCTAAAGTTATCTGCTCATCAAGTTGTAAGTGAAGTTACCTTCATCCCACTTAGGAGGAACAGTAATGGGGGTCTGTAGGTTAAGCGGGTTGTTGCACCAGGAAAAGAATCTTTCAGCCAGCTCAGGGGGCAGTAGGATAGTAGTTTTGTAAGTTACAGATTTCACTAAGGGCCAGAGGGCCGTAACATTACTTGCGGTCATAATGGCACCTCGCTTTGCCTCTCTTATTGCGAGTTTATATGCATAGTTGTTTGCTTTTTTGGATTTTTCATGGTTGACCGTAGGATCCTGAAGCCATACATGGTAGGCTATGTTCCTTTTACAGAAGAGATCCCGTAGGTTTGCATTCCACCATTTGTGTTTCTTAAGCTTATGAGTTGAGAAATTTACGAAAAGAGGTCTTAATGCCACTTTCGGTTAAATCGTTCTGAAGATAACGCTGAAGTTTATGGATGGAGTCATTCACTGTTTGAGTGTGCAACCTCTTCCCTATCACTTATTAAATATTTCCGTTGTAAACTTTCCCAAGAAACCGATTGTATGTGGTATAGTTGGTCACCATTGGCTGTCAGGTTAGTTGGGGAAACGCTGCGGCGTATTGTGGGAAACACTATTAGAGCTGTAATGATAAGATGGTCACAACCATAGAGTGTTGAAGATCTAGGGTGAGACGGAGTACAGCAGACTAGAAGAAACAGTTGATCAAGAGTATTGGCGGTAAATTGGGTTACTCTGGTGGGAAAATCAATCACTGGAAAACACTGGAAGCCAGCACAGATAGACACAAGAGAGACAACGTCGCCGTTAGGATTATTGAAGTGGACGTTAAAGTCCCCGACCAATATGTTTTCGTTATTTAGTTGGTTTAGTTATTTTTATTTTACAGTAAACTATCGGTTTCGATTTAATGTTTCATTTATTTCAAATTCAAACAACATCACGTGCTATTTGAAAATTAAATGTATACCACCTTACACAACAATACAGAAACAGTGGTAGCCAGAATTTCATGTTAATTCAAAAATAACGTTCATTCATTCATTGTTGCCTTTTGTTTAAACTTTTAAATTACTCATGACTAATAAAAGCAGTGCGGTTTTCCTTCGACTTCCCAGGCTTGTTGCACCCCCTCTGATGACATTGTCAGGTCATAAAAAATCCACTATCAGGTCCCTTCTGGTTACAACTTACCATCCTTCCGACTTTGAGCTTCGTAGACCTTGCGGTTTCTCTGCAAAATTAAACCATGCACAACCACTAACAGTAACTAATGATAAATTTTCACTTATATGATTGTTGCACATCTCCTGATGCCAATTTCGAGTTGCCAATGGACTGGTGCATTCTTTTGAGGAGTCATCTAATGGCCTACCAAGTTTCAGCTTCGTAAGCCTTCTGGGTTTCGCGTAATTTTTGACAGACTTCATCGCTTTTATTAGATAGTAGTTTATTACAGGTATTATTGAAAAACGCGTAACTCGTACATCATTAAGTCGTACATTTGCTATATAATGAAATTTTATTCTTTTTTCTAAGCTAATTTCCAATATACAGGGTATCCCAAAAGTCTGGCGACATGGCAAAAGTGTAACCCAAACCCGGTAGGAGTCTTTTATTATAAACTAAAAGTAGCCCCGTGCCATGCACGTAGGGGGTGGGGGGGGCTCATAACGGGTTGAGGACATCACCCGATGAGAGGACCCGTGGACGGCCTACACAGATTTAGGTCACGCAGGTGGTTAGGGGACTGACTCAGCTTGTTGAAATGTGTTCTACAACAGATAGATAGCCAGACAAAGAGAGAGAGAAAGCAGAATTATGAAGACCTGGTTCATTCTTATTAAGAATTATCAACTATCAGTTAGTTTATCGGTTAAAATACATGTTCAAAATAACGTCCATTTACTTCAAATACATTTTCGAACGCGTTCAAGGCAAAACTGTTGAACATTTCTTCGTATCATACGTACATACATACATATTTCGTATCATACATACATATCTTATAGGGCCAGACTTTTAGGACACTCTGTAGTAACTCATCTTGAAATTAAAATATACGCGTAAAAATATTTAAAACAAACAAACACTTCAACAAAAGAAAACGGCATAAAGTCCGACGCTAAAAAAGATAATAATATAAAACAACGATGCTAAAAAATAAAACTTAATAGTGTGTACTACTCAGTTGCTTAATATCAACAGAGACGCCGGTAGTGATTTCCACTATTTACACAGTAGGTTTTATCTATATATTATATACACCTGTAGACTCGTTCAATGTTTTATTTGTAGTAATTAAGCTTAAGAAACCAACTACGGTCTATGATGGCTTCATCTCCTTTATCAATAAACAACACGTGCATCAAAACACACTCAGTTGTTTATCAATCGAACGAGATTTATAATCTTTTTGTCGAGTGTTTATCAATGATAAATTATTTTTTTTTGAAAAATGAATAAAAACATAGCGCCAGCAGAATCATGGTGCCTGATTATAATATTCATGATTCAGTATGCACTCGATGGTATGACAAGTGATACCAGCAGATTATCTGAAGAAATAGGATGAAGTGGTTCTTGTTTATCTACCTGTAGTAATGTCTATCTGTTTAAAAGTCATGTTTATGTTTGGACAAATGATCTCATGTTATATATCACAAACGATAAGTAATTTTGTGACTCGGCTCGGCAGATAGACAATCATATAAACAGCCATATATACAATGTGTCACACATCTTTGTACAATTTCGTTGTTAAACTACACCCTCTAAACCTGTTTTAACAACAGCGGTGACATCAAAATATCGAGTGAATCGTGCTTTCATCACGCGATATGTTGACTAAGCAGAAGAGTTGCAATAAGATATTTGGCGTGTGCAACTTGCTAGATCATGTCACGATTTTTGCCAACTTTTAATAATAAGGATGAGTGACAGTAAATTGAGATAACCTACTTAATATTATCAGCATCACCAACCTGATCATGATCTACTCCAAATTAATGCTAAAGCACCCCCGAGGCGACATTTTCGACGATAATTAAACGTGTCAACAACAGTATGATCTGGATCGTATTAAATTTCAATATTTTTTTCCTTCAGTGTTTAATATTCAATATTACAAATTTTTAACTCGAAAAAATTAGTATTCTAAAAAAAATAAATCTGTTTTTTAAAAAAAATGTCCCTCTATAAATTACTGGCCTAGATATAATGACTGACACTTGGGCAGTCATACACAACTTAAAACCAGTGACATCATAATCTTAAAAGCTTTTTTTGCTGTTACAAATTGGCTTAATGTTCATCAACGATATTCTAATTTTAACACACTTTCAACCATATATGGTCAATTAATATCCTTAAGGGTACTTTTCTAATATACTTAAGGCTATAGATTCCAGTTTAGTTTAGATGAAACAAATGAAAACGTATTATTATATTCATTATATCAGCTTCACTTGTGAGTGAATTTGTGAGCTGGGAATTTAATGTAGACTGCCATCTACAGTCATTAATGAGAATATACTGTATAGTTTAATGTACCAAAAAAAAAACCCGCATAAAACGAGAACCGCATAAATGAAAAACATTTCTAACCACTAGCGCCAAATGCGACCTCTCGGTTAACAGAAATTTACCGTTTAAGGTTGTATACTTCAATCAATAAATTTTATCCAACAAAAACTCTCGTTTTTATAAAAAATTTCAAAACTTTTTTTATTATTATTAGCAGCCATATTTTCATCCAACCTTTTTTTCAAAGCGCCTATAGACAATCAATACAATCAGCCTCCATCACGAGAAAAATCATTACAGAAGAGCATATGTCATAATCCATAATCTTAAATTATCTGTTCGAAAGGAGGAAACCAAATCCATTTTCAATTCTTTGAGCCCAATCTTCCCATTTCTCAATTCGAAGATTTTGAGCCTTGGGTCGAAGTAGCAAACAATCGGTATAAATTACAATAGCTGAAGCAACAATTGGCAAAGGATCATTTTCATCAGAGTCCGAATCACTAGCTATTTTTTATGTAAAATAAATATCAAATCATTAAAAAAAAATACTCTAAACTCCATTTTACACGTTAAACTTTTTTAATCAAATTACGTCGATTCCAACTGTTTTTCTGACGTCATACACACGTTCGGGCACGTTTTCGTGCTTTTAACTTAACCATGGCTAAACATATCCTAAATAATAAATCATATGGATCTCAGCTTCGGTGTGTTTCTGGCGTGTCATTGGCAAAAATGGTGCATCGTCATATGACGTCATAAGATGACATATGACAAGGCATTACATAACATTAAAAAATGTGTTTTGGAACCCCACCCCAAGGCGACCTTGCAAAGAAAGGGAGTCATTTAACGTAGTTTTTACGTCGTTGTTTAAGATTCATTATTGCTACACGTAATCGAATGTTGTGGAGCAACATGAGATAAAAGAATAAATTTCGTAATGAACACAAATAACTTTCCCGTCATTTTTTGACGGGCTATTTACTAGTACATTATGTTAAGCCATGGTCAAAACAACCAAACACAACAAAAGCACGAAAACGCATCTGTATGACGTCAGAAATAGTTAGAATCGATGTAATTTGATTGAAAAAGTTTGACGTGTAAAATGGGTTTAAAGTCTTAAGAACAAGTTCAACTTCTATTAAGTACAATCGACATTAAGTTAATTACGTTGTGGTGCAAATTTTTTGTTTATTACCGATCATTTCGTTATCTTTGACTATCGTAGTTGAAACCCGACGCTAGATATCTAAGTTAAATTATCGAGTTATCAAAAAATGTGTTATTAACTTCGAGATAAGTTTATTAACACGAATTGTTATGTATGAATCATTGCAAAGTGACGTTTGGAAAAACACATACAACCAAATAAACAAAAACAAAGAAAGTACAAATCATTGCCCAGTGAAATTTCATATAATTTATTTTTAAATAAATGAAAAAAAAACACATTAAGATTTTGTCACCAAATATTAACCCATTGCGTGATCAAAAGAAAATGTATAAGAATGCATAACATACCAAATAAAAAATTATATAGTTTGGCGACCTGAAATAGAAGGATTCTCACACTGGCTTCGCGTCAACTCTCTTTTATCGCAGTTATATAACCAGCAAATCGGGTTTCAGCAATACGCGTTGGCAAAAAAACTGGAATATAATTGACTAGGTCCTAATTATAATATAATTCCAGAATTTATTATATATCAATTCCAAAAATTATAATACAGAAGCTAAAATAACAGTGAACTCACATGAACTGTAACAAGAACTTCCACTTTTTGCACTTGACGAAATTCGAGAAGCGAATTCGCAATACTTGTCGCAATTTTCACACACCACTTCTTGTAATCTTAGTAGAAATTTCTCTTGGTATGATCTGCCGATAGATGAAAGAAATCTTAATGTTAATGACGAAGCATTTTAACACATTTTGTTTTTTTTGACTAAAAAATTCTGTACTTTCTTCTCGTGATTTTTAACTGATCACATATAAAAGCTTGAATTCGTAAACGCAAACGTCGAAACCATCCCATGAAAAACTTGAATGAAAAGTTAGGAAGACAAAACAAAATAACCAACAAACGTTGGTTAAAAAAGTAATACCGGTAAAACAAAAATTTAAATCCACCAACAATAGTTAATTTTTTAAAAACAACAATAAAAACAAGTTACACGTGAAACACTGAAGTAAAATATTGCTTCAAAGTAAATTTCATAAACGTATATGATGCCGGCAAAGTATAGAATTCAGAATATAGTTTATTTCTATACAATGCTTGGTTTGTTTCTGGCAAAGTATAAAATTAGCATTGAAATAGTAATTAGTTGAGACAGACTTATGATTAAATAAAGATCTAAATATAGATTTTTTTGGGAAATAATGTTTTCTACTAGATTAACCAACTAATATTTGTATGTCATTTTCATACTTTGCCAAACGAAACTAGGCATTTTATAAAATGCTTCAATTTCCATAGTTTGTCGGTAATATACAGGGTGTTCCTGAAAAGTCTGGAAAATTTTTAACTGCAAATTTATTTTTTTTATTTTACATTCTATAGGAACAAACATTGTAGACTTATAATTTGATGACATTAAAAGAATTAAACATGTAAAATATGTTTAAATAAAAAAATTTTGAAATGGGAACATTGCATTTTACCTTTGTGATGATTGCTACAGCTACGCATCAAAACAAACCATATAAACATAAGTATGAAAATGTTTTCCTTCTGGGATAACATAGAGTGAAGTTACGTAATTTTCATAGTGTATTATAATCGCTGTAAGTATGCAAATGCATTTCTGGACCCATGTTTATATGGAGATTTTGCTATATATCGATGCGTAGCCATCTGCGGTTGGAATTCAAGCATTCGGGCAAACCTTTCAGAAACACCTTGTATATGTGTATACAAAATTGTGGCACTGTACTTATTACAGTACCACAATTTTGTACTTTTGTACTTAACTATTATACAAAATCAAATAGACTACTTGTAATATATACATGTATACTATATATCTAAAATGTGTGAACCCCTCTCCCCATCAAATATAAACAAACCGAAAAATCTTAAACGCTTCGATTGAGTATATTGAATATTTCTCTGAAACACACGAAAACGTCAAAAAAATTGTTAATAAATTTTCATTTCCCTTAATAAAAATCGATTTCAATGACATCAGCTATCAACACACACCCTGGAGCTGCTCATTTCCAACGATGACAATTGATTAAAATAATTATAATCGTTATACAAAGCGTAAAAAAAATAAACTCTCATTAGCATAACAAAAGGGATCAAATTTCGCGATAATGATAGGGACCAACCATGACGCACCCTGTACATGCAGCAAATATACGTAAGATAAAACTTTAGCTGTTTGATGTGGTCAAAAGCTATTGTTTAACCAAATTAGCTGGGGGTTCTCTCTGGAGATCGAGAAAAATATGATCTCAGCGTTTCCAACCACGTGGGTGGGCGGAAGTGACGTGTTACCATTAATATATATGGCCCCACCACTATGTTTAAAGCAAACGACTAACTCGGTATCCAATCAGGAAGATGCAATTACCCCCTCCCCTCGTTCGACCGCTCAGCTTACTTTATCATTGCTCATTTTGTTGTTTTAATTTTAACCCAACTCGTATAGCTGTATGTTTATAATTGTCATTCTTATTCCGTAAGAATGACAATTATTTTTTGTCATTCTTACATCCAATTCAAATTGAATTTAAATTTAAATATATTTGACAAATATTAAAATGTAGGTATATCGTCAGCAAACACTTTTCGAGAAAAATGGAACCTTCGTGTGACAAAATCTGAGAATTGACTACGTCTAAATTAGATACAACAAAATGTTTCACGACCCGAGCCTATGTTCAAAATTTCAGCTCTGTAGGTCATCGGGAACCTGCCAAAAAAAATTCAAAGATGTCAATCTCAAAGTAAGTTAAATAAAAGAGGTTAAAAAAGTATTAATGATAAATTATAGGCGTTGTATCGTTGTACGAGTGTTTATACCCATAGATACTGATTTAAATTAATTAAAAACAACATCAACACTATGTCTAATAGCTAGGCTTGCTTCTCTGTTAAAAGAAGAGTACCAACTTGAACAAAAGCAGAAAAAAATAATGTAAAACGTGCTTGATCAATCACCCTGTACAATTTTAACAATTTTTCTTCCCACATTCTAATGTCCTATAAAACAGATGTCTACATTACAATTTTCATAAGTTATTTTTTTCTAGTAAACTGTAATTGTATATACCAGTACTCTACAAAACTTACCATTTCCTATGTGTCAATATTTTAGACCACCAATGTCTAAAAATAAAGGTTTTTTTTTTAATAGCTGCATCTGTTTTCTGAAAACAAAATTGCGTAATGATATATTCGATTTTTTTTTCTTCTGTTTATTTTTTTTCAAAATTCTCGGTTAGTTCTGCCGAATAATTACGAAAGAGTGAATGACACTCTTTTCGTAGAAACGACACGAGTATAGAATTGCGCGAAATGCATTTTGGGAAAAAACAAAAACATAACACATAACAACCACTACCGGTATAATTTTTCTTCAAGGAAGTTTACATTTTAATTCACGATGACGAATCTCATGAAAGAATGACGATAATGTGCATTTCGCATTAATGCCCATTACCGATGTTATGATATTGTCACTGGGAAACCACCACAAGCTCAAAGACATTTTTCAACTACAAGCTTTCTGTTCTACAATAGTTTACACATTGAAATAAAAAATAATAATGCATTTTTAACCTTCAACTCTTTGTTTACTAAAGGCGTTGATTATATATAATAACGCAATATTGCGTCAATAATAAACAAGGAAGATATTTCTTTTAAAGAAATATAGGAATTGCAAAATTTCATTTCTCAATATAAAATACTAGGCCTACATCACTGAATTTCTTGGTCAGCACTTTTCTGATAAAACACTTGAAAAGTGTTGACAAACTCTACAAAGTTGACCTAATTATGTGACTATGATTTACTTTTTTTTTCCACGAATCAGCTTATGGTATACACAGAGAACCAAAAATTAGCCAATACATTCAGAGGAACAACATATGAAATAAAATACAGTAGCCTACATAATGTATACGGATTGCTCTGAATTTATGACAAGTTCTACGTTCTACGCAAACCTCGCATAAAATAGAATCAGATATATCGAAATTCCCACGAACAAAACAAAATGGGCATCTGTGCTCCACAGCATTGAATGTCAAAATAACGAATTTTTCTCGCATATAACGAGAATCTGGGATGATTTCCACCGTCGTATAGTATTAACAAAATCGTATATGAAAATACTCGCATGAATCGAAGACATAAAACATACATTTACATAAAAAATCATGGGTACATTTAACGTACATATTGAGTACATTAAAATCTTAAGCATACTCTTTATATACTGTTTTATACAGATATACTGTATGTACCCGTACATACAAACATACATAAATAATAAAAAAAATTTTGATTTCTGCATGTTTCGATTTATGCGAATGTTTATATATGCAAATTAAAACTTATGCAATCTGAGCAATTTCGATATTCAATTTATGCGTGTTTTGAGTAATTCCATTTTTGATTTCTGCATGTTTCGATTTATGCAAATTTTAATTTAATTCGAATTTAAATTTTATGGGATCGTTGCGTTGAGTAATTCGATATATAATATATGCGAGTTTTGAGTAATTCCATTTTTTATTTCTGCAATTTTCAATTGATTTATTATTTATATTATTTATTGTTCTTTGTAATTACTTCATTTGTTTTTGTTTTTATTCTGTAAATATTAATTGTATTTTGTCTTTGCAGGACGTTAGATTTGAAAATAAATAAATAAATAAATAAATATATGCGATTTTTTTTTTTACATTCGACTTATGGGTTATTTTATTTATGTTATGCGATTCTTGTTTTATGCTTTTTTTTTGGTACATTGGACTATACAGTATATTCTCATAAACCACTGTAGATGGCAGAATACGTTCAATTCCCAGTTTACTCACAAACTCACTCATTCGCAAGTGAAATTAATATCAATATAGAGTTTAAACATGCTAATTTTATACATTGCCTAAATCGGGTTTGGTATTCTATAATAGAATGTGTAGATTTTATACATTACCGGTAACATATGTACATAAACGTTACAAAAAAATGTTGTGTAGGCAAAATGTTGTGTGTGTTTTTTAAACTAGGTACTGTATATTAAATGTGTTTACTCGCGCCAAGACTATAGCGGATTGATGTTCACTCTATTTGTTTAATAAGGCAACCCACGTTTCGATGAAGTGCCAGCGAAAAAAAACAAATTGTCACTCGTTGATATCGAGAGGGTTTATTCATGCAGCGACACGTAACAAGAATGCTGTGGTTGATGGTTTTCTAAACGACAACGAGTTTTAAGCATATACACTTCCACGAATTCGTGTAACAGCAGCAGCAGCAGCAACAACAACAACAACTGCAGCTGTGTCGCACAATGGGGGTAGTAGACGAAAGAGGCATGTTTGTTAGCGTTGGTCACTTGCTAATGACTCCATTGGCGAGATTCTATTCATTCCAGTCACGCAGAAATCGCATTCATAACTCACGTAGTAGAAAAGCCTTTGCACCAACAAAACTCGAGGAGAACCCTTTTGCATTTGATACGTTTCTTTTTTTCATCCAACCCCTTTTCCTCCCCCGAAACATACACACACAACCCGCCAAAAGTCCCCTTGATAAATGATGAGCGAGTATAACGTAGTGGAATTAGAAATTCTACCACACGTCGACGATAAGGCCTAATAATGAGGAAACCGAGATGCATCTGAACGATATTGTCGGAAACGCAACTTTATCTCTATCTGGGGGACGACTAACGCTTTTTAAAATAAACGACTCTAACGTGGACTCCCACAAGTCTTTTTACACCACCATGTTATTGGCTCCTCCTCGGAATGCTACTTTCTACCATACAACAGTCTCGCTCTCTCTCTCTCTTTTGTCCTCCCATTTAACACTCTCATTAACGACGAGTTAATAAGCTTCTTCATCATCATCGCTGTGTGTGTGTGTGAAAGTATGCGGCAGTCTAAAACATGATGCAAGTCATCGTCATCATTATCCAAAAGTTTACCCAACCCCTTATCGATTCTCTTCCCATATAATCGCATTATACGCTTTTTGCCCTTCGAACAAGTATTACCACGCTACTTTTGCAAAAGTACAATCAAGGAGGATTTACTCGCGCTAAGAACGAGTACTCAAGAGTACATATATATATATGGGGCGAACACCTTATCTATCCTTTACATTTTTTTTTATCCATCCTTCCACCTCTTCTTCTTCTTCTCGCCGTGTCTCATGCATGCCGCGGGCGACACTCGGGGGTTGTCAAGTGTCGGTGCACGAGCCAAACCACGTGCTTCGGGAATCAATTGCGTCCGGGCGCGTGCGAATGACCCAGCCAATTAGCTGTCACCATGAATCACCGCTTCTGTCACACGAAACCGAGCAGAAGAAATCACGTGACCCACCGCCATCGTCCGTACAAATGGCGTCCGATGACTGATCCGGGTATAAAGCATTACATTCTATTATGATTCTTTTTTTTCAATATGCACATAACAGATATACTCCGATAATACCGCGGGTTAGGGACCGTCGTAAAGCGAACCAGCGTTTTTATTCATTTGTCAGTGAGTCTAAAAGGCTTAAAACATGTTCACACTGTAGCAAAACATTGCATAATACTGTACCGCTAAGCGTATAAATACAATGAAATCAGTTAATAACATTAATAAAAAGCTGAACACTGCTTTAAACATGGAGCCGAGCATACGACAACCAAAAAAAAAACCGGTTTTTTGCTCGTGGTTTATTTTTCCAAGACATTCTATTTTATCTGTTACTCGTCATAAGAATGTTCTGTTCTATTTCTATCAAATCAATTTAACATAAAATTAGGGTGCTTTTCCCGACAAAAGTTACTAATTCTTACGTTTCATGAAGATGTTCAATGGAAAGAACAACCAATCGAAATAAAAATAGAAACAATAGCGCACCTATTGCTTCCAGCATAACCTCGGTGTATTGCAGTGTAGTGTGCAACACTACACGAAAATACCATCACTGTAAAAAGTCTAAATCAAGGTGCTACTAACATCCCCCAAACTCAACATCATTTTTATTACACGTAATAGCCTTTGAAGTATTCCCATGAAAGCATACTTTTGACTTTCGTCTTATAGTACAAAAAATAAATTAATAAAACATTAATACTGTAACGAGATCACCATATGATGTAAAGGCACCAGTACCCAATCAATCAGATTAACTTAAAATCAGTACAATACCATTAAAATCACTAATAGGTTTACCAATAGTGACACTGATATCCCCTCCCCCTTCGCGTCAAACACATTCCGAATTCTATCACTAATTAAGTTTAATTAATAAACGTCACATTTTACCAAGTGGTTAGATAACCCTTGAGTATAGTTTCATTCACTATACGGTACCCCTGTCATTACTGATCGGCTCAACTATCGGAAACACAACATGACTTATTGCATTTAATTAATTTATTATTTCAATGTCAAACATACCATTGGGACAAATGCTCATGTAATATTCAATATCATCGATTACCACAAAATTAGTATATTTTATTTTTCAAAATAAAAACTTTTATATGGCATATAAAAGTCGAGCTATGCTTTCTTGCAGCCTTAAGATATACGATATTGTACTTCGTACACGTAGCATACGTTTAGATATTAATGTAATATCGCACGAGTGAGAGTACAGTTCTACATTTGAGGTTCTGAAGTTTTTCTTGTGTAAATAATATCTTGTATAAATAATGCCGATGTTTGTGAGTTTTGAGTTTATAGATCTTTATTATATATCATTTGGGCTTCTTCTGCTGATTAAAATTTTGGACTGGGTTTCCGAAAATTATCGATGCAATAGTCGATCCCATAAATTTAACTCTTAAAAAATGGTCTAAAACATTCTAAAACTTTTACCAGATATGTGCGGTACGTAAAAAAAAACAGAACGCAAGGTCACACAACAAATTTAACCAACAGAATAATGGTTCAAATATAAAATTATAAAAAAAAAATTTGCAAAAATGATTTATAATGTATGCGTTAACAAAGCATGCATTATTTAAAATTCGAAAAAAAAATATAAAACATGTCGTGTATAATTCAGCAGTCAAGAATTTAAATAAGTAATTCGACGCATTGTCATCAAGTGACGAATTCTTCACTTCCAACAGTCTACAAGTTGTAACAGTAGTAGCGCAGCACAAATGAGGTAACGTTCGAAATTAAAAATCTCCCAGTGACTGCATGATATCATAAGCCACATCATCCGCTAGTCGATCATCATGAATCGAAATCAGGCGGAAAATCTTCGACATGAGTGACTAACGACTACCTTCGAACAGGAGCGAGGGTGAGGGTGTATTAGTAGCCAAAATATATATAAAAAAAAAGAAAAATAATAATAATGATAACCCTGCCCCCTTTATCTCCCCCCTCTTTAAACATTTTGGTATAAAAGATGCGCGGCGCTAAAGTGGCATACGGCTGAAACACTCGCTGATGACATCACCATTGAAAGAAAGGAAAAAGAAGCTTCTTGAATTTGTCAGTGGGCTATATGAGCATGACACATTATGAGTTGGATCACGATACGATGGGTGGCGGTCATTGGTGGATGACAACGTCATCGCGGTGACGAACCTGGTAGAAGAGGGAAGGGGGGAGAACCCGAAAGAGAGAGAGAGAGTATTGAAAGACCAAAAAATTGGGGGAGGGTGGAGAAAAACCGGAGGGGTATATACTAGATGCCGTCATCTGCATCCAATTAAAAGCAGATTCTGATCACTCGGCCGATGACATCACTAACAACGGCCAACCTACATCGATACAAACACATATAGGACTTCTGTCCCCGAGTCGACTTCCACTTTCTCTTTCGTTTCCCACCCTCGCTTGAGTGACAAGTAGATCACTGCCACGCCAACGTATATCGTCACCTTCACTCCCTTTTCCCCTCACTGTTCCAATGGCATTACAAAAACTTGGGAGATGACGTCGACCTCTAGTGTGTCACGGTGGTCGCGCGACCAGAGCAAGCCAGATGGTTCCTCGATTCTGGTTGATGATGTCACGGCCGAATTTTCGGGGGTGGGGAAAGAAAAAAAGGGGAGATTCTGTAGTATACACATGGCCTGCGGTCAATTCTTCTCACGCCCACATCACCATTTCCCTGAGGAAGCTGCCCCGGAACGATACACACCCCCATCGTCCACACCTCATTCTTAGGACTCTTGCCATGTTTGATACCCCTTTTTAGAAGTCCTGTCACAATCGCAATATTCAGTGTGAAAGTTGGTTGAGTTAGTTTTTTTCTGTTTGATGAATGTCGAGTCCAGCAAAGAGTTGTTATCAAGTTGATATCAGCATTTAAGTGAAAGTTATTTAAGTTATTGAAAGTTGGTGAAAGTTTAAAGCACTAAAAAGTTAAGTTACTATTAACCTCTATATATTTGTAGTCTTCCACCAGTTCTGTTTGTGTGTGCGGTTTGTTGTTAGTAACAGATTACTGGGTATAATAACAGAAAGAACAATAAAGATATCGCTTTGTGATGTGTAATAACTATCAATATCAAGATTACAGCAAATGTTTGTTGTTTCGAAACACAACAATGATGAACTACAGCCATACTAGCACCCGTCATTATTGACGGGCATACAGCTAGTGTTGAATAGTTTAGAACGTGATATCTCAATTCCTTCCTAATAACACTATTGCAAACAAACAAAATCACCAACAAAATTCATTATCTTTTAGAGGAAGAAGTAAAAAGACACGTTTGTCAGCATTCTAATGAAATTTCCAATATAATAGTTTATCTGTATAGGGTTCCTCGGATCGAGGCAAACTTAATTTCTTAGGTGTCAAGCTTCGTGAAAATCGGTTCTTTCATTTTTGCGTCATACGCGGACAACCAGACAGACACGAAATGGTGTTGGTAATATAGATTATAACTGTGACATAAATAAGTTCTGTGCTCCTGCTCCATATTAACATCTAATTTTAATCGCAACACCCACATTTTACTGATTCACAACATACAAATGTCATAAGACATCGATTTGTCATAGAAATCATCGTCATAAAACAATATCTAAGATTTTTCAACTGAAACAGTTTATTTGATCAAACCAACGTACAAGTATCTACAGTAATCTACGAATTAATAAAGACGGTCACTCGAATCAATTTTTTACTCTATATATTACCTGTACTTGTGAGTTTGTGAGTGAGTGAGTGAGCGAGCGTGGAATTGAACGTATACTGTTATATACAGTTGTTTATGAGAATACTGTATAGTTCAACGTACCAAAAGAACGCATAAAAGGAGAACCGCAAAATATTTCTTCGCATAAATCAAAAACTGCTTAAAGTTTAATGTAAACAAAATAGCTATATATGAAATGTGTATTTTTTATTATTATTTTAATTTATTGCGTTCCATCGAGACAAAACATTTAACATAACAAATTCTAAATATATATACAAGAAAAAAATAATATAAATAAGGTTACACAAATAAATAAAAAAAATACCGAAATCAAAAATGGAATTACTTAAAATACGCATAATATCGAATTACTCAAACGATTGCATAAAGTTTAATTCGCATAAATCGAAACGCGCAAAAATCAAAAATGAATTTTTTGCACTATTTATGTACAATACATACAGTATATATCTGTGTATGACAGTACCGGTATATAAAGAGTATGCTTAAAAAGCCTTTTCGATGTAAGTGTTTAAAATTTCTTTAGGAAGTAAAAATTTTAGAAAAATGAATTTTCAACAAAATTGTTTATAGCACTTTTATTAATCAAGAAAAATCTTTTTGTATATCGATAAATAGTTCACGAAATTTGTTAAAACTAACCTTATAGAAGTTGAACCGAAAATAAATAGCAAAACGCTCTTTAGTTTGTTAGAAACTTTTTTACGACACTTTTACGAGATCTGATAGTAGAGTGCGATGATGAAAATATATCGAAAACTCAACTGAGCCGAAAAGATGTTAGAACATCATTTCGGGTTTCCGCTTCTAACAATCTGTTGACGGTCGACCGGGTTTTGGGCTGTGACCGTTTCGTTTTATGTAGTGTGAGTTCCCGGGAACTCGAGTGAATGAAACATCGATTTCGATCGGCACATTTCACTCTCTCTCTCCCTCGCCTTTTTCCTGCCGATACCGGGCAAGCAAAACGAAATGATTTACGCCATGATTCGTCATTCACCACAGCAACGGGTGAAAATGTTCATTAGGCCTATTTTTATCAGTTCACAGGAGGTTTATAAATCAACATGGTTAGAAATCATCCTTTGATTAACGTATCAATTAACAAGTCATTTAAAAAACTGCGTTTTCGATAACCTCTTTTACCTCGTGAAAAAATATTTTGGGCTATAACCTCTTTTACAACCTCGTAATCAAAAACGTGAAAAAATATTTTGAGCTAAAAATATGTTAAGTGTTTATTTGGATGGATCGATTTTATACTTTCAACAATCAATGGCTGCCCACGTAATGAAGTTGTACACTATAAATAGGTAGTAAACTATCTAGGTAGTATGAAAAATGTAAATGTCCGTTTGTCGTAAACCGATGGACACGAAAAGTTCTGCACCGATTGCTTTCACGTTTGGCCACAACGTTGCATTCGAATAGTCGATCATTTTT
>JAQIWH010003669.1:0-19144 GCA_034695005.1 Cryptops parisi
CGAGCGTACCTCTCACACGTTTCAGTTGCTGTGTGATCAGTGGTCACACAGTGATCACCTAGCTCGCCCCTTGACTGACTCAAGCTAATTCTGTGTCAGCTTATGTGAAATGGAGCATAGATAAAACTTACTTGCTATGTTATCTGGGACCTCTAATTTGCTGACAAAAAAAATCAAGCTAATCGGATCAGTAGTTTTTGCGTGGTAGAGTCACAAACATACAGACGGACTTTCACATTTATATATTAAAGGAGATCATATTAATTTATATTAATTTATGTAATAAGTGAGGTAGATACATTACGCACATGGCTCGATCGCGGATTTGAGCAGAAGTTTTGAACACAGCTTTTGCCTTTAAGAGGATAAACAAAAATGGGGAAAGCGTGAAATTTTCACCACCGAAAACACGTGTAATCGTTTACCGACTGCGCTCTATCCTTAAAACCTTGCTTCACGGCATCTTTGTTTTCGCATATGCAACAAGTTCATATGGACCACCATTTGGTTTTGTCAGTCTCACTAGATATAACAAATTCTCGTGTTCCCTGGAACACAATGAAAAAACTTTGTGAAAACCTATCAATATTTATAAGAAAAACTATAGGTAATTTGCAACAGTTTTTGACTTATCATCATCCTTCCTGTATATTACAAGAATTGATACCGAACATTTGTTTTTAGAAAACCGTATGCCGTATAAGTGCTTCATTTTAGAACACGTGTTCTAAAACAGATACGTTCTACAACAAATAGATAAGAAGATCTAGGTAAATCTTATTATTAATGGTGATATTTTAAAACAATACTCCCGTATCAAAAATAAAATTTTCAAAAAATATGTTATAGGCTATATAACCTACCGAAATGATTAAAAAAAAAACATTTTTACCAATGTATAGCCATACATCGGTAAAAATGTATGACATTTTTTTTTTTAAAAATGTGTTTTGAAAATTTTTTTTTTACCAATGTATAGCCATAGCGTGAAAATTTTGTTCTGTACTACAAAAAGTATCCGACGTTACCACCTAGTACACAAATCGAAATAAATCAAATCGAGATTAATCTATCAACACTGGCGATTCTAAGAAAAAATAAACATAACCATCACAACACCATCCTCCCCGAGTGTACATAATAAATCTTTTTCTCAATTCTTTCGTAACAACTCTCTTCATTACAACTTGATTGTAACAATGAATAAAAAGTTAAGATAAAAAAAGTTAAAAATTTAAAGCTCAACTGTTGTTCAACGATAGTCCACAAACATTGCCATGCGTGCATCAATGTCATGAGTGTCATGAGTGTCAATGTCATCAATTGCCATGAGTGCATCAAGTTTATTTCAAAACATATTAAAATACAATTGAGGAGCTCCGTGCAGCATAATGTTAAGCCAGATTTTTAAAATTGTTCAGGAGGAGCCGTTTATCTGGTGTTCTCACTTCGACAAGATAAGCTCTATATATAAAAGCGAAATCCTTACTACTCCTCAAAGTTGCCAAACACACACAGCTGCACGCACAGCTCAGACCGTTCAACCTATAAACGTGAAATTTGGAAAGTGCATTGTTTTCATAACGTAATCACCGACCGAGGAAGGATTTTTCGAAATTCCGTCCCTAAGTGGGTGAAAAAGGAGGATGAAGCTTTTTTTAGAGAACGCTTATATCTCTGAAATCGAAGATGTTATACACGCGTGGAAATTGGTATTTAGATTCTCCTTCAAAATTAAAGAAACACGTTTTGCCGTTTTTCCAAATCCTGTTGAGGGGGTGAAAAAGGGGAGGGAGAGGGGGTGCATGTTATTTATTCAAATTTTGAAACTCGAACATGGGTACACACGTGAAAATTGCTTTGTACATTTTCCTGGAAAAATAAACAAACACTTATTTCACCGTTTTCCGGAAATTTGGTTGAGAGGGGTGAAAAGAGGGGTTAAAATTTTGAACGAGATATCTCATAATCATAAAAATTTTGAACGGGATATCTCAAAGTCATGAAAATTGGTATTTAGATTTTCTTTAAAAATAAACAAACACGTGTTTCTCAAATTTTCGAAAATCCGGTTAAGCGGGTTGTAATAAGGAGATAAACTTTTTATTTAAAAAAACACCTATATCTCAGAAACCAAAGACGATAAACACGTAAAAATTGGTATTTAGACTTCTTTAAAAATAAACAAACACGTGTTTGTTTTTTAAAATCCGGTTTGTTTTTAAAAATTCGGTTGAAAGTAGGAGGGTGTAATACTTTAATTGGAACAATAGTTGAAATAGATAACTCTTTCATTACTTCCCTACTAATAGCCTACATTGTCAGGTAGGCTATATGTATTAAAGTTTTCTTTGCTTTGCTTCTCTGTCATACTGTTCCTGTTTGACTCACAACTTTAGTTTTTATATGTCGATTTTCGATCTGTTTCGTGCGCTTTAGCATTATTTCGTGAATCTTTTGTGAATATGATCATCTTTTCAAATCACGTGTGGGGTGTGGGATAGATACTAAAGAAGATAATAACTGGATGATCTTGAAAATGTCATCTAAAGTCATCTCCAGCAACGTTATTGAATAACTTATGGTCGATATACATTACAATATTTCAATCAAAATTTTTATACCCCCAACAGTTTTCGTAATATTTAGCTGTCACCAGACTTTTGCTTCACCCTGTATACGGTATTGCGGTTAAATATACAGCGGATACTATTCAGGAGCGGGGGTAAAAAAATAAACTACTTTCCAATTATATAGGAAGCTTGTTATCTATTTAACATTTTTAAATTTTTCTCGTGACCATCATTATTTTATGTTTTGTTCTTGTTATGGTTACTAATAGTTATTGATGATAATTTGTGGTCTTCAGAATTTTCCATGTGCAAGTTGCCAAGAAGCATCAAACCGAATTAATCTCACCATCAACATGACACGTTTGTGCTTTGTGCTGATCTTACTTTTCGGTAAACTTTACATTTATTGATTTCAGCTAAATTTGTAACATTTATAATCACCTGTATTTTTGTGATTTCAACAAATATTTTACCAATATAGGTTATCATGTATAAATTGCCTTTTTCGTTCATTTCAGGATCACAAATATCTTACGGTAAGCTTGTCATTTATACTAAACTTTTGATATGTAAAGTACTGTATAGCTTATTTCTAGAGAGTGCAAAACGTTATTTCCACTAGCACATCATATTATTCAACAAAAACAAAACAAAAAACACGATTAGGTTAGTTAACATCTAAAAAATAATACGAAACAATCATTTCGAAATTTGTTGAACTTTGTTAAACTTTAATTTTTAAACTCAAATGTTAATGAACTGCAATTTTATTATATTGTAAACACATGTAAACAATATAAATTAGATTACACTACACGTTACCGACGAAGAAAATGTTTAAATCTGTATGACATTAGTTTAATTGTAGCGAAGTTGCAAATATTACTTTAAAAACGCGTGCACTGGTTAAATAAATAAAGTAACAACTAAGAATCAATGATTCAGTATTTGTCGTTAGCTCTCTGCAAGTGTAGCAAAATATGGAGTAAATGAGTAATTAAAGTAAATACGAAAAAGTTACTAACAACAAAATGAATCGATAGTATGATGAATTTTGTTGTGTAAATTACTCGGCATATGTGCATGGTTACACTTTATTCTAATGCTGCTTATCGTGTTAAAAAATATTTTTTAATCAATTTTATATAAAAAAATTGTCATCTTTAAAATTAAATTCTAGTTATACGTAGTCTACAGGGTGATTCAGAATGATTATTTTTAACTTTTAGAAGTGATAGAGGGCATGTAATAAAAACATCTTTTAATAATAAACTACTGAATGCTACGTTTTATTTTCGCCATGATTGGTTTCTTCGGTGATATCGATATTTTAATGATGTTTAATAACGTTTAATCTACCCATAATTATTATGTGTTTTCATAATAATTAAGAATTAGTTTACAAACGTTAACATGACCTTGCTCTACAAAAACATGTTCAACTTTTTAGATGTATTTGTAAAGGTATAAAAATTATAGCTTTAGCTTTTGTGTAAATTAATCGTTTCCTTTTTTATTTATTACATTGTAAATATTTTACTTGACTCACCTGAATGGAATCCCGATTGTATCTACTAATTATTATTATAATTATATTTTATGGTTCACTTGTTGAAAACATTTTTATTAGATAGACTACTTCATCTATCTTTAGTTCACAACAGAATTAACGTAAATCATAAAAAAAAATATAAAACGTACAAGTAAAATGTGCATGGTAAAATAATTTTTAAACACTTCGTGTAATATTGGATCATAAGTGTCGGTGCAAAAAAACGAGTATATTTGAGTACTAGAAAAAGAGCACCCTTTATTAAAATTCCAAATCGTATTACCACGGGGATTTTAATGAAAGTTGTTAATTACCAGTTGTTTTACCAAAAAATGGTAAAACATTTTACTAAATCTTTGTAGCGTCAACCTCAAAAGGATTGGAAAACCAAAAACAGCATCAGCTCAATGGAGAAAATCACCTAATGATGAAGGAAGATTCATTCAAGACACCAGAAAACGGAAAAGAAAAACGTGAATCTCGGGGTCATGCCCATGATGAGTCAGTATTGTAAATATTAAAATTATTTTCATAACTTACAAGAGGCTAGATTAGGCTAACCAACCAAAATCAAAGAATAACGAAATTGTGTTTTTTATTCATGTCAGTATACATGTTGAAATTGAAGAGTTTATTTCCAAAACGTCTTAAATCAAACATTTTTCAGGAAACAATTTTTTTCATTCATTTGACAAGACACTTTGCATGTAAACGTAGATTTTTTGATAGTGCTTTTAAGTAGGAAATAATAATAAGTTTTAATTCTTGAAAATAACATATTTGGAATCAGCGATGCACAAATAGTTATCAGAGCCTCTTATCTCAAAAATGAATAAAAGTGGAGATAAGACGTTTAGGAAATCAATTTATAGAAGGTGTTTTGTCACAAACTGAAAATTGTCAGCGCGTTCAGTGTTGGTTCTTTTAAATAATTTTATTTTATATATACTATACTATAGTATGTGTCGATTCTGTTTCGTTTCCGAGACATGGACACTTTGTTGTACGAAGTTAGCATATGCTAACTTTACAGAACATAGATGATCATGTGATAATCATCTACTATTTTATTAATATAAAATGAAATCGCATTGAAATATCATTACATTGTATTTTCTCCATATCTCGGATACGAAACTTATTCGACACATGGTGTGACATTTTTTGTTTAGAAAAACCACACGAACACGCTTCCTAACTTTGTTTGATTTTGGGAATAAACATCTCCGTATATAAAAGATAGTGTATAACCAAAAAAACACCTTGTATAGATATAATCAAAGTTTTGCATGAAATGTAACATTCAATACTGGATTGGAAAAAAAAAACTTGGAACATGTTGGTACGATATTCGATTCATTAATAGATTGGCTTCTAATTTGTTTTACTTGTTTTTACACGTTAACTTCACGTCTCGTTATTTGTAATATCATACAGTATACCGTAAATCTTGTAGTAAACATACAAGATTTATAAACGACTCACTCAGAGGTGTATAAACAAATTTGAAAAAGTTGGTTTTAAATATTTGTTAGTTTGACATTTAAATTTATTATTGTTTTCAGTTCAGCGAATGAACCAATGGACCTTCAGCCATTACAATCCGGCAAAAGCACTTTGAGCAAAACTACCACAAACAAAAAAACTACAGGCAAAAGCTCTAATAACTTTGGAAACAATAATGGGTCCGAAGAAAACAAAGCTAAATACATTCCTTTTCTCGCTTTATTTTTCTTATCAATCGTAGTAAACGTACTGAGCACATAAAAATTATTCATGGAACAGTTATGAGCAAATTTTGAAAACAGATTCAAATATATATTTTTTGAAAACTATTTTTCTCTCTGAACCGTTTAAACATTTTAAATTATTTTATTGTTAAATCAACTCTCTTCGCATCGAGAATTTAATGCCTTTAAGAGTCAGACTAAATCCAATCACGATAAAGATTTGTGAATAAACATAACGCTATTACGTAAAAAAAAAATAAAAAAATGTTCTTTAAGAATACGCTTTATATAGTTTCGCTTTATCCGAATTTAGATTTATGCGATCTTTGAAAAAATTCGATATTCGATTTGTGCGAGTTTTGAGTTATTCCATTTTCGATTTCTGCAAATTTCGATTTCTGCAAAGTTTAATTTATGCGAATTTCGATTTATGCAAATCTAGGTTAATGTGATTGAGTAATGTGAGACTCAATTTTTCCGACATTTGAGTCAATTCACTTTTAATTTCTGCAATTTTTGATTCGATTCGAGCAATTTTTGTTGCAATGAACTTATGCGGTTTTCGAGTTATGTGTTTCTCATTTGATGCAATTTTTGATACATTGAACTATACAATATATTATAAAGGTAGCGAGTACTATAAAGGTATACGTTCATACCCCAGCTCATTCACAAACTTACAAGCTAACAAACTTGCAAGTAAAGCTACTATAAAGCGTATAAAATATACATTGCTCTTGTCTATTTGAAAAATGAAGCTAAAAATCAATAACAAATGACAAATACTAGTTTTGAATAAAATATGAAAAAATACAGTTTGCAGTTGATTGTTCCTCTCAATATACAGTAATATATACAGTATTTAACTTACACCCCATCTGAAAGTGCAGTACTGTACTTGCTACTTATCATATACAAGTATCATATTTATAAACGCACAAAAAATTAATACTTCTTTTATTAAGTTTTAAATGTTACGCTTCCTGCATTAAATTTGTTAAAACTTAAATGTTTAAATCAAAATTAAATTGTTAAAAGATTTATTTGAATTAACTATGGTTATATGAAATCGTGATACTCTGTACTCTAATACAAAAAACAAAATAAAAATGTTAACCTAACCGATGGATTTCTGTGTACCATATTTCATGGATTCCTCCACCAAAATATCTCAAAATCTGCCAAACGTAGAGCTGCCTCTCTTTTGCAACAGCATTTTAAATCACGGTACTCTTTGGTTTGGTATTCAAATTATATTTTTTAAAGTTTCGACTTTTATTTCAATTTCATTTAGTTACAAAATGTTTACTGCTCTGTCGGTCAACCAACAAAAGGTTTTTTATTATATAAAACTAACCGCTCCACAACGGTAGCCAATGGCTCAGTCTAAGTTAAAACAAATACTGTACACTGAAGGTGTTCATTGTGCATTCTGTTAAGTGTATGCGATTGAAAGTTCGAGAACAGTATAAAAATAGTTTAGCCATTAAAAGCTATTGAAAGAAAGTGTAAATACCAAATAAATTATGTTTGCAATTTTTCTAATCCATGGTATCGGCAGTGCCAACCACGAACAGATTTCACATTTTTTGTCTTTAGGTTGAATTATAAAACTTAGATGTATTTTAATAAATATGATACAGTCGAACTCAGTTTTTGAGTTTTTCAGTTTGAGAAACGTTACCGAAACATGCATTTTTAAAGAGGAATTTTTGCAAAAGCCACATAGTGGAGGTGGCCATTAAGGGAGGTTGGACTGTAACAAAAAGCTAGTTCACTAAAATTAATAGCTGATTGTTATAACGAATTATATTTTCATGAGCAACTTGGACGTGTGCATCTTCAATTTCAACAACTACAAGAACTTCAATATAAGCAACGTCAAGTTGAGCAGAGTCAACATGCACAACTACGAAAACAAACATAAAACTGGAATTTCTAAATCTGGAATTAATTAAAGGCAAAAAATAAATTACTAAAACAGCAATTATCAAAGCAACAACTTCACAAGCTAAACTACAAGTACCTATTGCCAAATAACTAAAAAATACTTGAATTACTACTAATAAGTGAATTTTTTTACACTATCTATCGTATTTATATTAATAATTTATTAAACTGCTCATTATTTCCAGCACCAACTCAGCAATGCCAGTCAAACAAGTACCATTTAAAACCATCTATTGATTAGTACTTGTTTTAATCGTCGTTTTTTACCGACAAATCACGTCATGAAGTTGTCATCTCGTCAGAAGGATGTCAATCGTTATCGTTTTTTTTTACAACATTTAAAAAGATTAAAACTGATTTTAAGAAGTGTTCATTGGAAAAATTTATATCAATCAATACTTTTATTGTTTTTCTTTTTTTTTAATTAGTAAGTGACATCATGTATTTTGTATACATCCTCAGTTATGTTTAAACCATTTTAATTGAACACATTAAATCAACGGGGCAGAATAAAGTAGAGAAGGTGGAGGACCACTGACAAGGAAAGGTTCCGACATGTAGCTTGAACCTAGATGAGTGATATATATATTTTCAAATACTCTGTCCTATAGTGAGTAAAAATCACCTAAGACTTGTCTGCAGAAATCAAGTATACTATGTGTTAGGTGTCCTTGAAAATGTTTTAAATAAAAATTTACAAAAGAGGTGTACATGAAACCTGAACTTTTACATGTTAAATCTCATAAGTAATGTCTCAAACCTTATTTCTCAAAAAAAGTATATTCCATTCATCTTATTAAAAATCATTTCCACTATTACAAAATATCTTGAAATACAGAAACTGAAACACGTCACATTAATAAAGAAATTCAAATGTTGTATTATTGATACTGAAAATAATATTCTATAACTGACAACTCCCACATCAAAATTTCAATATAAAAATGCAAAATGACTACCAATACCATTCACTCATCAAGTGAACAGAAAAGTTCTTCTAAACAGAAATGTATAATTTTCATTAAATTAGAATGGTTAAACCACATATAGCAAATCTGAATAACATTTGAAACAACGTATAACAAAGCCAACAAGTTATTGTTGCCTCTTGTGAGAAATTGTCCTTTTTGAAGTAAGTTCATAATTAAATCCAGATTGATTGGTATTAAATATATTCTAGCTCTCAATATTAATAAACTCAACATTTGCTTTTTCGACAAAATTCTTGCATAAAGACATTGTTTTTGTCAAATTAACTTCTTCTGCGTGCTTTGTAATAAAATGAATGAAATATTTTTTTTTGTTGAGAAGTTAGAGTTGAGACTTTTCGTATGAGATTCAACATGTAAAATTTCAGGTTTCGTGTACACCCCCGTTTGTAAATTTTTATTCAAAAAAATTTAAAAACATCTAAAGCATAGTATACTTGATTTCTGTAGACGAGTTTTAGGTAATTATTACTCACTATAGGACAGAGTACTTGAAAATATATATCACTCCTCTAGGTGCGAGCTATAGCCTATGACGGAACCTTCCCTTGTGAGTGTTTAACGATGGTTGCTACAACGTTTATGGGCTTTCCAGCATAACACAGCGCTTCGCTACAGCTTTGTCAGGCTTTTCAGCAGAACAGAGCGCATTTTTACAGCTTATCCAGCATAACATTAGAGGTACATAACTAAGATGAAAAACAAAACTTGGCACAGGTAACTGACTGGGTGGTGCAAATGAACAAAACCAACGTTTTGTATTTCTTTTTTAAAGGCTTGACCACGGTTTTTTTCAATAAACATAAAAACATATAAACATGACAAATACAGA
Source organism: Cryptops parisi (assembly GCA_034695005.1). Classification (NCBI taxonomy): domain Eukaryota; kingdom Metazoa; phylum Arthropoda; class Chilopoda; order Scolopendromorpha; family Cryptopidae; genus Cryptops; species Cryptops parisi. The sequence goes on from JAQIWH010003669.1 coordinate 9,627, forward strand.
ACCAGAACCAACCGACAACTCCTCAATAACCAAACAACCAAAATCAAACCATTATGTATTTGAGAGTGGGGAAGTTGAAGTTTATCATTACAAGTACAGTTAACTTTATGAACTGGTGAATCTCGAGTTCATTTTGCATAGCGGGTTTTTTATTAGTTGCAAAAAAAATAGGTGAAATGAAAAGTGTAAAATTTAAACAAAAACAATGGATTTTCATCAGTCAAGTTTTATATTTATAATAAAAAACACTACAAATTCACTGAAGAATTAATTAGAATAAAATTTTTTCCTCAAAAAATTAATTTTTTTTAAAATATTGGTGATAATATAAAAATTAGTTAGTCTAAAAAACGTTTTACTAATAAATTGCTTTTTTTGTGTTAAAGTTGTTTTTTTAATTTAAAAAACAACCAACAAAAACTTAACTTGATCATGTTTCATGATGATACTTGGCCTCAACGTTAGCAAGTTTTTGCGGTAAGTGCTTACAACACTGATAATCAATGTTGTCAGCACTTATGTTATATAAACTTACCGCAGAAACTTGCTGACGATGAGGTCAAGTACCTTGAAACATGTTCAAGTTAAGTTGTTTTTTTTTATAAAAATACAATCAATTTTATATTTAGTTTAAATTTTGTATTTTTTTGTAGATTGTTTAATGCACTTTGCATTTCTGTTAACGATTTCGACGATTGCCTTAACTCGGGAAGGGAACGACATTAGCCCATAAAATGTTAGTTGAATCAAATGTCTCGCGCCATTAAACTGTGTACTACGTTTCAGAACTTTAGGGTGTAAGAAAGTCGGTTAATTATGATTTCGAAACTGTTGAAACAAACAGAGACAATGTCAATTTGCCAAGTTCAATAAAACATTAACAATAACATAATACAGTAGTTTAATTAAAAAGTAAATACGTATAAAATAGTTTAAAGTTAGTTTTTTTACTGGTTTTCACTATTCAAGAACAGTAATATGTATCACTTTTTTTATGGAATGGTTATGTAATTTAAGTAAGAAGAAATAATCTTCATAAAAAAACCAACTCCAATGAGTCATGAATGACGTTATGCACATTGAAGTGGTACTTAATTTACCGTAATGCAAGTCTAAACGAACATGACAAATAGTTTTACAAAACATTATCCACCATAATAATGTATCCACCAGTATAAATACTGTATACAAAATTACTGTAATATTTGAGTTCATAGTGGAAATCAATGTTTTAGTTCATCATCGTTGATAACTATATCATTATAGCAACTGTTTCAACTTGAACCATATTTCTAAAGTTTTCATGAAAATCAATTCCCGGGACAAAAACCTCATAGACATTCAATAGCCTGTAACCTGGTTGGTTTGTACGTTTGGTTAGTCCATAAGAAGTTTACAAACTGTAAACTTAGACGCTCAGATCGAACTAATTTGCATTGCTAATATGCACTGACTGCAGTTTTTAACTGGAAATACCAGACGTGAGAAATCGTCGATAAAAGTTATTGATGGTCTTTGCACTTGGACTAACTCTGTTCTAGTTGCTAAGCATCAGAGCAAAGTTATCCTGCCACCAACATGCCACGTTTGTGCTATGTGCTAATGTTACTCTTAGGTAAAGTATGAACTAATGTTGTTCATGAACTGAATTTTACAAAATTTACAAAATCTTTGTTGCTAATGGTTTGGTTATTTAGTGTAGAACGAATCGCCTAATCGATATTTAGCTCATATATTACTTCTTTAACTTGGTTTGTTTTTAAATTTTAGGGTCAGAATTTTTATACGGTAAGTTTGACATTTATTATGGTCACTAATATCTAAGAAACATTTTAAATAGTTTTAATTATGTAAGATGTATCAGCCTTACAAATATATAATTTTAAAGCCTGGTGTAAAAGGTGGTTTAACATTTTTGTCAAAAATAACCTGAAAGCATTTTCGAACATAATAGAAAATGTGCAAGTCTACTTTTTTAAAGCAAAATTTTGACTAAAACAACAATGTGTAAAAATGTTAATGCAAGAAGTGTGAAGTAGCCCACAGACAACAAAGCAAGTAAATTGTAAAAATGTCATTTAACACCCTTTTACACCAAGCCCTTCAATTATGTATTTAGTTCATGAAGTAAATAAATAAATACAAATATCATGTGTCATATATCATATCGCAAGAATATCTTAGAATGCCATCGACACTTTACAACTAACAATTTATGTGAACTTAAAATATCCTATTATATAACGTTGATAAATAACCAAAAGTAAAAAATTCGTGCAATTTCTAGGAAGGTAGGTACTTGGGGTTTAACGAGGGCACTAGGAAAGTATACAAATCAAAATATGTGCAACAAACCAAGATTTGTGAAATAAACATTTGTTCTTATTTTTTCACGACATTGTCATAATTGATCGTAAATTTTACGATTCTTTTCAGCATTGCACAAATTTGTGACATTCTTGTAAAATTCCACTCAAATAGCACATTCCTTATTTTGTACCATTTGCCCAAGTTCTTAAATTTAGTTTCAATCATTGTATTTTAAAATGTTTCGATGCTTTTTCTGTGTCATGCTGGTTTAACTAACAAAAAGTGAAATATTTACAATTCCCTAGCAAATGATCACCTAGTAAAAAATAATCAGAATGATGCATAAAGTTTAAATTTCCGTACCCAAAGATACATCACTTAAACAAGTAAGCACAAACTAAAAAAAATATGCAAAAGTGCGCAGAAGGACTCATACTTTTGACTGATCAAGCAAATCTTGGTTAGATATACTAGTTATGGTAGAAAGAAAAACTCCCACTTTTGACTGACAGAATCAATAATTCTGTCAGTCAAAAGTGGGAGTCGTATTGGTTTTTTACTAGGTGATTGCATTTTGTTGTTGTCATAAATTTTAAATGTTAATGGAAGGTAATTAAATTTTATGCTTTCTAACAATGTAGCATAGTTGAAATACTGCATCGCTCCCAGGGTGGAACAAAGATTTTTTAAATCCTTGTTTTCTATTCAAATTCAAATATTGTATGCATTTTTGGCCCAGAGTTCCGAAGTCTCAAAAAAACTGTGCCAATCAAAAACTTAGTGAAATACTCTCTCCTATAGTTGATATCATCGTTGCTATATTGTAACGCATCAAGTAATATGTATAATGCATTGAGTGACGTATAAACAAAATTAGACAATCTGCTAAAAGAGACTTCTGGGTAGGGAGTTAAAAATATCCTGTTTTTACACATTATGGTTAATATTAAAACAGTCATCATTGAAATTTACAACACTGACATCAGTTTCAATTTAGTAAGTACAGACTGTACACAGAATGTCGATAAGTTGTCAACAAAGTAGTTCTATAAAAAATGGAATTTGTATGACAATAACATACTGGTGGTATATAATTACGATGATGACGTTAAAAACACGCACTACCAGTGCGTATACACTAAATATATTATTGTGTTTTTGTTGAGTCTAGTTTAATGTTACGAATGCGCTAGTGACAGAAATAAACATACGCTTCTATTAATTAAAAACATATGCTAACCACACAAAAAATCCAACGAGTATGATTAATGTTTAAAAAGAAATTATGCATGACAAACAAACTCTGTATCGTTCAATAGTTTCAATAATTTATAAATAAATAAACAAATAAACAAAAACAAACAAAATGAAAAAAAAACAATTAAACAAAACAAAAACAAATTAAAACAAATAAACAAAACAAAAAACAGATTAAAACAAACAAATAAAGCAGTTAGTAAAAGTTAATAAATGAACAAAAATTATAATTGCGTGAAATTATTATTTCACAAACCTTGCACTACAATACGAGCTGTATAGTATATCTTATGGTAGCTACAACAAAATAGTTGTGCCTATATACAGTCGCGGACAATTGATTAGAAACAAACATTATAAGTTTGGTTTTATCAAAATAAAATGTATCCACTTTAAGATAGAAAAAAGTGAAGAACACCATTTAATAGAGAATTTCATGGGCTTTCGAATGATGTTGTTCATGTGTTACAATGAAAAAGTATTATTTTTTAATTATTTATTAAACCAAGTATGGTATAATTTACATCGGACAATTGATTGGAAACAAACGGATTTATTTATTTTTTATTTATTATTAAACGATCCTTAGAATCAAATTACATAAAATAAAATTAAGTTAACACAATAAAGTTTCACAGCAGCTGTTCAAAATGAGAAAAAAATATAACAAATTAGGTACCATGTATGTGTGTGGCGTGCGCCTTATCAAAAAGAGTGAATACTTCAGGATTATCTTTGTAAATAGGTAAAGAATATTTTCGAATAAGAATTGAAATTTAATATTTAGTGAGGTATCATAAGTTGTTTACCTTATAACCACGTCATAGTGATCATTTGGCCACTCAAATCACCTGATTTGAACCCTATCGAAATTGTACCAGGTGACATTTAGCGTGAATTGTGAGGTACACACTACACACCGTAACTCATGCATTATTTCGAATTATGAATTTTCAATTATTTTTAATAAATAATTGAAAAACAATACTTTATCGTTGTAACACATTGACAACATCATTCGAAAACCCTTGAAATTTTTTATTAAATGATGTGCTTCACTTTTTTCTTTCTTAAATTAGATGCATTTTATTTTGATAAAATCAAACTTATAATGTTTCCAATCAATTGACCGCGACTGTAGATAATAGTAAAATTACATTTCAAAGATAGGTTGCGTGTAAGAGAGAAAATTTGCTCATGTACAGTAGTGGACAATTTTAGTTGGTAAATAATCTTTATTTCGTTCAAAGCTGAACAATAGAACAAGAAAAAAACACACAAAAAACCCCAAAAAATCAATAATACAAAAAACACACAAAAAAAACAGTAATACAAAGAAAACCATTTCAACTACAAAAGGAATTAGTCAAATAAGAAATTGTATACGATTCACAGCTTAAGAATATACCAAATAACTAATACAATGGCTGCAGATCAAATTTCTGCTAAAAACAATGGACTGAAATATAAAACATGTCAAAATACAAAGTTGATAATATACAAATAGAGGATGATACTAAAAAGCAAATGTAACAAAACAATGGTTTCTGAGTAATTCTAAAAACAGAGATAAAAGTACCTATAAATTTAAAAAACTAATGTTTATATTATGACTAATTAAAAAATCAATGATTAACTCACAAGACACCAAAAGGAAACCATAAGGGGCCAAAGGGTTAAACGAAGATAAGAATTTAATACAGTTCATTTCAGATGAGTAATCTTTCAACAAAAAAAATACATAAATAAAAAATAAATAACGTTTTGAAGTGTTGTGATTGCTTAGTATACTGTAGTGTTTGCAAGATTCGCAGTAGGTAGGTACTTGGGGTTTAACCAGGGCACCGACTGGCTTTTACAGCTATGTCATTTGGCCCTCAGACTTTATTTAAATTAGAAATAACCTACAGAAATGAGGATGAGATGGAGATGATAAACGTAGAACAGGGTTTTATGATGCAAGATGTGAGGTATGAAGCCTTTGAACAAAAGAAAACATGTGATCTTAAGCTACAGAGTTATAGCATAGTTATAGCATTCTAATACTATATTGCATTATAATAAAATCGTTTTAATTTATGTGGGTGAATAAATAAAGTAATTTTAAATTTATATTTTTGTGTTTTACGGATATTTCTTTTTACGTTAAAATTTTTTTTAAGAAAGTGCACTGGAACTTTATAATTTCGGAGAGCCGAAGCAAGAGCTTTAATATTAGTGAGTTTTATTATGTTTTGAAAAGTTAGGAGACTGATCTTTTTACAGAATTGTGTAATGGAAGTTCTAAGAGTAAGTTTAAAAGCTGCCCTAATACAACGATTGTAGGCCGCTTTTAATTTTTTTTTTTGTTATAAAGTTGGGTGTTACACCAAAAAAAAGCTTGATAAGAAATAATTGGTATAATAATTAAATTAAACAAGATTAGATAAACACTTCGTTTTTTAAGCACAACTTTTTATGCAAGGCAGAGCCTTGTTGTGTACACGTTGTGTATACTTTTGTTGTGTACATACATTAGACAGGAAAAAATATCTCCACAACTAAAAGAAATAGTCCATCCGAATAAACCAAAAAAACGAGTATAGAATTGGAGCTAATTATCTGTTATTCACATATTTCAATCTTTAAAAGTAATCATACATTATCTAATGCTTAAGTTTCTACTTATACTTTCACATACTGTAAATCAAGTATATTCTTATTTTAACAATAAACAAAATGCCGACTATATTTATGATACAGTTTACCATACAAGACTTAAAACTTAACTTAAAACTGTATTTTCAAGACTTAAAACTTATTATTTCCTACTGAAAAGCGCTCTCAAAAACCACGTTCATATGCAAAGTCTATGGTCAAACGAATAAAAAAACTGTTTTTTAAAAAAACTGTGCGCGTCATGATTGGCAATACAAAAGACAAAGTTACAGCAACAGAAATGAAAGAAATTCTTGATGATATAATTACACTGACTTACAGTGCGACAAATGGATTAAACAGAAAAATGGTGCTCCATCAAAATATTTCTTCGTCAGAGTTGTGGCGGAAGACTACGAATCTATTAGCGATGTAAAATGCTGGCCTAGTAACACTAAATATGCAAAATTTATTGGCCCCCAACCCAGTACTATTACAACAATACAATGAACAAAAACAAAATACTGTTGTATCGAATGTTGAATGACATAGACCCAGACCCTACCATCATTCAACACAAACTACTAATGCCACGTCGACACTCACTTGCATATATGAATGCTAGATCCATCATGAACAAATTAAACGATATTACAGCATTTACTAATAGAGTGGAAACTCTAGCAGTTACTGAAACATGGATTACCACTGATACACTAGAACCAGCTATTACCAACCCAGGTTACGACCTATACCACACAGATAGGAGCACCAGGAGTGGAAGAGTGTGCTTATATATATTAGTACCGACATAGGTATAAACCCAAATCTCATTCATTCGATTAATAACAATGATGGCTTTAAACTCATGCAAGTTCAACTCCAAAGAGTGACTATACATATAGGATAATTACCCTCTGTCGAACAATCAGATACTGCGTTGAACAGTGCGCTAATGTGTTGATTGTGTTGATGTATCAGTGATAATACATCAACAATTATAGTAGGTAACTTCAACTATCCTATGCATTTTACAATGGATAAAGTGAATAGTAGTCTATTACAGTAAGTCCTCGACTTACGCGGATTCGAGTTACGGGGATTCGTAGATACGCGGTTGATTCCAGTTGATAGTGTCACCCCCGTTTGGTGTTTCTCCGTTAACGGCAAAGTCGTGTGTTGTTAAACGTATGTAGTATTTATTGTAAACAAAATAAACCCCTAAAAATTTTTGAAAAAAGTGAGAAGGAACTATACAGGTCATGGTCAAAAGTATTAGACCACCAAAACACTGACAAACAACCTTTTTTTTCTCCATAACTTACTAAATAAGAGCAATTATAAAAATATACAAATTCCAGTGAATAGAGCTTTCTTTCCTCTACAAATTGGTATAAATAAAGTAACCGAAACAGTAATTTAAAAGTATTCAAAAGTCAACCTAAAGAAAACATACTTAGGCCAAAATAATTGTGGTCATAATTATAAAACCAGTTCATTATCCTGAGACAAAGCAATGGTAAGATTATTTTTGGTAATATTAAGATTAATGGTAATATTAAGTTATTTTGTTATTACAAAATCTATATAACCGGTTCTAGTTGTATGTGGAGCGCTAAAATATTTCGCGGCAATACAACTGAAGAAGGTGAAAAATCAAATCAACGACCCGTAATATGCATTTATATACAGAGGGGGACTGCATATAAATGCATATTAAGGGTCGTTTCAAAATTTACAATAAAACTATTCACAATTCAGAAGTACAATTTAGTATCATGAAATACGTATGACAATAACGCAGACAATATAAACTATACTTTTGGTACAATATTAAAAAGAATTTTGGATACGAGTTGAGTGTTAATTCAGATTTTAACCCCTGTAGCATCAATCGCCAAAGGATCGGAAGACGAAAAACAACATCGGATCAATGGGAGTAGTGGAGAAAGTCATCCAGTAACTGAAATACCAAACAAACCTACTGCAGGTTCAGTCAACCGACGTGAAGCAAAAGAACAAGATAATCATAAGCCCAGTGATGATTCCAGTGATACGTAAGTATTTTTTTAGAAAAATTGTTATTAACGTTATAATCTTCACTATTTAAAATTTATGATAATGCAAAAAGCATCAAACTTTTTTACGTTCACCGTTGTTTATTTACAGTGTTAATATTACCAAGTAGCACAAAAGATTTTTATTTTCGAATACAGCTCCGTGCCAGAACAATGGAATATTGCAGATGTGCTACTGTTTTGTCACATTTTAGCTAGCAAATACAGCGAACCATTGGGATTTGGAAATCATCTTTTTAGTTTGTGATTTTACTGCTATTTGGCTATATCCTGGTCCAATCGGAACGTTAAAATAATTTTTTGGTTAATTTTTTATCCGTATGTGAACACTGCCATACTAATCAAATTCTTTGTCATAATAAGCCAGGATCTCTGGATGTGTATAACGCTGCTTATACGCATGCGTGTCAGAAACGCCACTGAGAGCTTTGAGCGCTCTAGGCGCCGTTGAGCGCTTTGAGCGCTATAGAGCACTTAGTGCTCTCTTTTAGAGAGCGTTGAGCTTTTAATAATAGCTAGCGCCCGTGCTTCTGTACGGGTATGTTAACTAATAGTTAATAATAGTGTTATACTGTACTGTTTTTTTGTATAATGTTCATTCAATTTCATTTTTATTTTAAAACAATAAAACCATTAATACTTTCTAGGATGACCCTTTGTGTTAATAACTACATTGAATATTCAAAGCATGGGTTCACATAAGACGTGAGTGTGTCCTTACGATGCGAACTTATTCTACTGGTATATGACAGATTATACTAGTTTTAAAACAGATTTTAATTCTTCTTCTGTCGACGTTTTTCATGTTACTCGTTTTTTGATGATATGCTAAAGGTTTTCCGTTGGATTTAGGTCTTTTGAATTACCAGGCCAGGAGAAGACTATCATGGTGTTACATTGAAACTAAGCGTTTGTTGATTTCGCAGTTTGATCGAGAAGTACAATCCCATTTAAAAATGGCTGTTTTATTATTCAAAAACGTTTTTCAATGAAGAAATTAAATGAAACTCCAAAAGTTCTTGGTATACTGTACTTCTGCATTCACTCTCCCGGTGATAATAGTCATCATGAATCCAATACCTCTGGAATCCATACACTCTACACCATGAAAATACTAGAATGTTTTACATGCTGTCGCATCGTCTTCAGATGACAGGCTTAGGTAGGTAGGTACTTGGGGTTTAACGAGGGCACCGACTGGCTTTTACAGCTATGTCATTTGGCCCTCAAACTTTA
>JAQIWH010003670.1:0-19143 GCA_034695005.1 Cryptops parisi
TTACAATGCATTATAATGAAGATTGCAATGTAGACTACAGTGTACTTCAACGAGAAATGTATTACAATTTATTACTATAACCTATCAAGTTTTACCATATGAACGTATACATATTACATGAACCTATACGTGTTATATGAACGTATACAGGGGTGGGCATAATAGGTAAGCAGTTGCAACACTTATATTATATATTACTTGGTTTCATATACCTGTATTACTTTTACAACTTCGTTTCTTAATAACACGAAAACAAAAATGGATAGGACAAAACAGTTTACCAAAATATGTTCAACGTCTGTGAAAGTTATTTTTACATATGTTAAACAGTGTGTCGTAGAAACGTGTATTTATTAAAAATGGCAACTCTTTAAATGACGCTTTCTTCTGAAGAGTTGCTATTTTTAATAATTACACTTTTATACGACGCGCACGCCACCTATAATTAAAAACACGAATGCGAATATAACTTTCACAGATGGTGAACATGTTGTTAGAAACTTTCATTCTAGCTAATTTTGTTTTTGTGTTATTGTGAAACAAAGTTGTGAAAGTATTGTGCTGCAACTGTTACTTATGCCCACCCCTGTATAACTTTTGACGTATTAAACGCTATTACAGTATATTATAGTTTATTTTATAGATCATAGCTTATTACAATGTATAATAACGTATTGCAGTGGATTATAATGTATTGCAATGAATTACAACGGGACAAACTGTATAGATAGATAGTACCGGTACTTTAAAACGTATTACGTTGTTATGCATTTCAATACATTTTATTGCGTTGGAATCCATTGCAATATAGGGCCTACATTGCAATACGTTTTTATACATTGTATTGAGTTGTGATATCTTGCAATAACTTTTAATACGTTTTAAGTAATACGTGGTAATGTAAAACGTGAACTTAAGATAGAATAGGCCTACATCAATTTAAAGATAGTAATAGTGAAATACTCTGTATAGCAATTCAATCGATTACCCGGTATTTCGATTAACCGATATTTAGATTACCCAACGTTTCGTTTATCTAACGTCTTAAATAACCGATTGTGTGTATTTCAATCGATTATTATAGTTAGTGATGATGATGATGATGATTAACTCGCTTCAATTGCTTTTGGTCGAGATTTGGCAGATGGTCATTTCTTTAAGAATGGCGGCTACTACAGTAGGTTAATCGGATCCCTTTTCCTCCAAAGTCTGGTTTCTTTTAATATCGTTCGGCAAAATTTTTACAAATTGCCGGGTCGACACAACCGATAGAAAGATTAATCAGCTAAATTAAAACGTCTAAAAAGTTGGCAGGACCCTCCCACTTTTTGACTAATGGCAGGCTCTCTTGTGTTTTCAGGCGTCTGCCAAGGGGAACAAGAAAACCAAGGCGAATAGTCGCAACAACCCTTTCAACGTGTTTGGTAACAACAAAGGCCATCCCCAGAGGGCGTTGGATGACTCTTGCATTCATCAGGTGAGGTTCCATTTTTCTTTTTTGTATAAAACCCCGTTTTGTTTGTCATTTTTTGGGGTTTGTTTGCCATTTGTTCCACGTTTCGTCCATTTCTGTACTGTACGAAAAACTGTGACGAAACGCGATGTTTTATTTTCTGTTTTGACTTGGTCAATCCGTCATTCACATGATGAAATACGATACACATTTTTATATATATTTATTTTTTGTTTTTAAAATATGATGGTGGTACATTAATAAACGCAAGGATATTGATGGTGGTTGTTGATTTTGACAGTCACGTTCTGAATAATAATTCTCCAAGATTTTCCGAGAAAAAAAATTTCTCGTTTTTTTTTGTGTGTGTGTGAGAGAGAGAGAGAGAGAGAGTTGAAATGAAAAGTTGAAATGACATTCTTGAAAAATAATTACATGGATGTTCTTTTTTCTTCTTCGTCTTTTTCATCGTCATATTTAGATGGCAATGTCTTCTGGTAGTTGTCGCAGTTGTTTAAGGGACAATCTCATGTCTCATTTAGTTGTAATCTGATGCTGTTACTTAACGTGTGATAAAGATAAACTGGTTTGACATTAAAATGGTTACTTAATTGTTACTTTATGTTACTGGAACTTGCACAGTAGATCGAATGCACCAAAGTATACCGGCGCTTACCAGAAGAATCCCCCGAAGCTTCTGGCAACATACTAGCAATTTAGATTCGTTTCTTCACGTTCATCTGAATATATGATATGCACCTCAACTCTGGTGTGCTTCTTTATACACTACTGGTGTTGTACGGGTGATTATTTGAATTCAAAATTAAACAAATATTCGATTTAAAAAAATGTTTTAAAAGACATACAAAATACAATAAAGTAAAATACGAAGCTAATTCTACCGGCGTTGCACGGTTTATATGTATAATTTAAAAATGTTTTCATACATAACAATAACACTGTTTGAAGTGCTCCAAACTAACGTGCAATCGTCTTCACCAGTTCTAGCATTGCAGTAAAGTCATCAGTTAGAGAAAGTTGGGGGAGGGCTACAACTACAACACCTTTAGTTTGAATCCTAAAGAGTACTGTGCAAAATTTGATCCTGATTGGTCAAAAAGGGTCGGTGAATACACAAACTTTAAATATATTGTTAGAGATTCACGTATCAGGAATTAAAAATATACCGTTAACTTTTACGTACCAGTTATCTTTATTTGTTTCCCTTTATCTAATATTTTTTTGTATTAGCATCTGTTACGATATCGTCTTTGTTTTATCCAGATCAATAACACCAAAAGAGTCACGCAGCAAATATTTGTATAAGTTTTTTAATCCCCCATACCTCTTTTGTTAGTTGTGGCCTTTAATGAATGCACATAGTTTACCAATCAGTAGATTAAGACGGCTAGATAATCTGATAAGTTTATGAATTTGTGAATAAGGAACCTTTCTTTATATGGTCGGCATATATACACAGTATAAATGCATAGATTTGAACTCGGCCAATCGAGCTTATCTTTTATGACCTTCGAATTCCAAAAGGTTATTTGACTAAGAATAATACTGGTGTTGCTATGAACTTTGTAAAAAAAAAAAATATGTATGTATGAAATAATAACTCCACCCATGAATTGTTAGCATAGTTTCACCAAACACTTCCCTGATGAATGGGTTTTGTAAGAAAGCGAAGGAATAAGTACATATTACAAAATCGGTATTGCAACCGAGATAAGATAACCAACCAACCAACTTTGATTGAAAAAATAGATAGCGGCTGCTTGAGAAATACGGATGTTTGAGTGCCGGATAACTGAGAGTTGTATTGTTTTTAAATTATAGTAATGTACTAATTTTTTTATATGTGAATTTGAATGAATATTTACATAGAACACTATTAAGTACCATAATGGTTTAAATGTACAATACTTAAAGGTATGTTATGCAGACAGTACTGTAAACGTAACCGTTTAGGTTTAGTGTACGTTAAGTGTACAAGTGTTCATTTTTCTTTAAAAATGTTAGATTTTTACCATGATGACATGTCACCTTGTACACTATTAGTATTCTTTATACACTTTACATGTGTAAAATTGTCGTGTTTATTATTTAGTTAATACAGACAATACTATTAATACAGACAGTACTGTATACAGAAAGTGTACAAGTGTTTCGTTTGAATTCACAGAGACGTTCATTTTTGTTTTAAAAATATTAAGATTTTAATCATGATGACATGTCACTCTGTACATTTGTTTTTTTATACACTTTACAATGTGTAAAATTGTCGTGTTTATTATTTAGTTAACAACGACAACGATTACTTTTATATCGCTACTAAAAAAACACATTACATAACATAACTATGCAAATTTTTGTGCATATAAATAGATTCGAAATTCGAATGATCATGTTCTTACAATTGCATCCTAATTCAATTAGGGTGGACCAAAAAAAAAAGTTCATCCAAATTTTTATACCCTCGGCATATTTCTATCTCGGGGGGGGGGGGGAGAAATCAAATCAAAGTACAAGAACGTTTAGAACAACCCTGAAGCTTTTAACAGATTAAAAAACGAGTAGACTATGTTTAAAAAAAGGAATGTCAGTTCAATTTGAAGTGTTCACTTGCTTGAAACTGAATGGCCTTCAAGATGAAGCTAGATGATAATTCCATGCAATCTTGCTACACCGCGGAATGTTGAAAGTGACTTTTTTTTGGGTTGTTGTTCTCATGTTATATTCTCTTAATGTTACTTTTTTTTTCATATATATATTTTTTTTTTAGTCAAGTTTTATTAAGACCATGCCTTTCTACGTTGTTTTAGAGAAATCTTGTTTTTCTGCGATTTTTTTCTTCATTTTTGTAATATAAAATTGGTCGCTTTAGTGTAATGATTGTTTATCATGAAAAACACCGCCTGTGAAGAGAGTGATGGGGATACAAATGGGGCAGAGTGGAAAAAAACTTTTGTGGCTTTTAAGTTTAGTATCAATCATTTGAAATATATTTAACTTTTGATTAAAATTTTCATCTTTAAGAGATTTTTTTTTTTGGTAACTAGTGATACAATACTTAATGACAAGATACAAGGTTTTATACAGATTTCGCGACATTTCTGTCTAAATGTTGAAACTATTCATTTCATATAATGTTTAGTGAATTGCCATACGGTTATGATTGACAGTAATGTTCTATTGTATAAATTTTTATGATTTATGTTGTGTTTTCATTTTATCCACTCTATAAAAGACAAGAGTGTTCCTTTTGCTTCTCCACACCAGCTATGAAAGTGCCTCCGTGTGTAGAAATGTCAATACGTATACCGAAATCGACACTTCAACTGTAACGAAAATTGCGAAGCAATAGGAGTCAAAACAATAAATAACTGTAACAAATGTTGTGAATTAACATGAGTTAAAACAGTGAATTGCATAATGAACTTTTCCGTCATTTTTGACGGGTTATAAATAAAACAAAAACCATAACTAATAAATCATACTAATAAGTAACCCATCAAAAATGACGGAGGTTTTGTATTCATTATGCAATTCATTGTTTTCACTCACGTTGCTTCACAACATTCGTTACAGTTATTTATTGTTTTAGCTGCATATTGCTTTTACAATTTTCGTTACAATTAAAATTATCGATTTCGGTACAAGTCGCGGCATTTTTACACACGGGGGCGCTTTCATAGGTGGTGTGGAGTATTCTTGTCTTTTATAGAGTAAATTATTTATTTGTTTTGTTATTATTATTTTTGTAGGAACCCGAGCGGATTGAAGTGAATCTCCGTGGCAGTGATTTCACAGGACTTGGATTCAACATCTGCGGTAACATTAGGGATGGAATATATGTCCGAGATGTACTTCACAGAGGACCGGCTGGGGAGTCAGGAAAAATCAAAGCAGGCGAGTTTTGTCACAATTTTAGTGGTCTTCGAGTTATGCGACGGTTATGTTCCACCCAGACGTCGCATAACTTCAAAAATTGCATATACTGTGTAAAGAAATTTCCATGAAGTGACAAAATTGTAGCCTTTAGTCACTTGTGTGTGCACTACTTCACAAAATCACACAATTAACGACCACCTACGAGCAGGTCACAGAAACGAAAGTTTTTAAGAAACTCGCATAAATGGAAAACTTTTGTACATTGTATAGGTTTAGTTTTTGTTACCTCTTCAAATAAATGGAAGGAAGAAACGTCCAGGCTAGATTAACTGAACAAATTTTCATGCCCAGGAAAAGCATACATTCGCAAATCTTTTGTAGGTTAGGAAACAATTGAAGGCTTTTCCAGAATAACGTTGCATGAGCCAATGCTGATTGTTATGTATTAGGTGACCATTGTCGAAGTGATATGTATGTTTTAGTTGTCTGTTGGCGGCACTACAGCTAAGCCCATGTATGAGGCACGGTTTTCCATGATAATCTAAATATTGAATTTTTGGCGCTTGCAACGTTATTCTGGGCAAGTCTTTGTTGCTTAATAGTTTTGAAGAGTTTTGTTGAAAACGTGCTGCTGTCAGTGCGAAACTGCACGTTTACAAGCTATTTACTCCAAAATATAGCGAATTCAGTGCAAATAGCTTGTTTCGAAGAGTTTCGTTGAAAACATATACCGTACTGTACTGTGTATAACGAGTACAACAGCACGTTTACATGTATAGTACACGTGTAGATATAACGAGTCGAGTTGCCTAGGCTAAATTAGTGTACGAGTATATTGACAAATCTTTTGTGATGTGAGACATTGTTGCTAAATGGAAGGTGTATAACGAATCGTCCAGGCCAGATTAAGTGATCACGATTTATTTTTTTCCCTGTTTAGCGAAAGTGAAATCACGGATTCCTAACCCTTTGTATGCGAAGTTTTAATATGGGTCAAGGCCATTGTTGGATGTGTTTTGGTTGTGGTTTTTTTTCTTTAAGAGGCTATATTTCATAGATGGTTTGAGGAGGTGGACACTGCTGATGATATCAAGCGCTTCTCTTAAAGTATTCTTGGAAAGTCTGGTGTCAAGATGAAAATCGTGATTTTTCGTAGGCGGAGTTGCTCAACAGGTGGCTGCCGAATTGAAGTTGAAAAACACTTGACAGAGGCATGTGTTGGTTAGTTGAAATGTGATACCGAACAACTGTTTTTCTTGCAGTGTAGGTTGAAAAGTCTTTTGTAGTTATTATGTTTCATCAGCAATAGACGTACGGTGTACTTAAACTTAGTACAAGTCTCATCTATATCTACTCGTATTTTGTCAACTATGAAGCTATTTCGAGAAGAGACCACATACTGCGTTGGTTGGGTCTATGGTATCTTGATTATGTCAGCAAAATTCTTCAGTTTTATACAGATAAATCGGCATAACCAAAACTAGTATAACCTGTTAATGCAGAACGACAGATTTTGTTGTACAAAGTGTTCTTTCATTGGGATTTTCAATGAAATGTTTGTCGCGGTGGACTTGAAAGTTTCATGACTGGATAAAGCAAGAACCAACATAACATCCAGTAACCTAAAGACGCTATTGTAATTTGTAAATGTAGCAGACGATCAAGAAAAGGAAGACGAGTGAAATTTAACTGTTTGGAGTGTGAATGATGCTGGGTATAATTAAAGCAGATAACACGATGGTTCTTATGAACGAAGGTCGTCAATACTTTGAAGTTTTCGGTGTAAATTAGATTTATGGTAGCCTTTCGATTTCTGAAAAGTCCTTGGAGGATACTTTTTTTTTTCTTTTTTTTTCTTTTTTTTTTAATTGGTCCTTGGAACGAAAATCTGTTTAATTTGTAACTGGCAAAAAGAAAAACTTAACCCTAAATACACCAAAAAAAAAAAATTAGGGATTTTCATGACATTTCATCATGGAAATCGTGTCTCACCTTGGTGAAAGTTACGACTCGTGAAAATGGTACCCAAGAGTAATACTTTTTTATGCTTTATCAAGGATGATATCAAACATAGGTTCAAGTGCTTAGTGTATCAAAAAGGATTGAACAACAACAACCCAGTGCATTTCTTCTATAGCACACAAGAAGAAGAAGAAACTGGTCGTTTGTTGGTGAACCATCCAGGTGGTGGAATGTGGATGAGCCACGTGCCTGGCATGAAGTCCTCTTACAAGGACGGAATCGTTTGCCATCATTGACCTTTCCCTTCTACTCCCCCTGCTTTGTACAAGGACGGATTCAGTGCCAAACCCTCCAAGTACCTTAGGATTGGAAGGTGGAGAAAGTAGTAAAGAGACCTTAGCATCGCCAGATTTGGGCATTTTCCAAAACAGGCTCTTCACCAATCCCCCTCCATTGACCCAAGAAGCAGCTATTTAAGTATTCTCGGTTCACCAACAAAAAGTTATAGCTGCATATCAAAAAGAAAAAAAAGCTCGTTCCAGCATTACACGGTACATACCATCTAGGAAAAAAAAACGTACTACCCAAATCCCGTTTGCTGATGCTCCTTCGTGACACGAGAGAATTTGCCTATTGAAAAGTTATGGAGAAATTAGTGGGTGGGGAATGGTTCGGTAATGAAAATTTCTACTCACGTACACTTGGTTTGTGTATATATATATATATATATCTATATTATTATTTTTTTCGTCTTGTTGTCATGTGGCCTTGGCCTTGGTACTCGATTCATTTATCATGGCTTCTGAAAAGGCTAAAACCTTATTCAAAAAAGGGGGAAAAAAGCGAGACAAACAAAAGGGCTTACTAGTTGTTATGGTTGTAATTTTTGTTACTTGACCAATATTACATGTCAGGTGTAGAACAATAGATTAATTACCTGTTTTGCATCGGTATTACTCAGCAGTTTCTGGTCATTTTGAAAGGTGCTTGAAATAGAACCTGATTGGGAGAGAAAAAAAAATATTTGCGACACTTGCAAAAACTTTGACAGATCTACCCTCCCCCCTCTCCAAGTGTATACACTTCACGTATTAATATTTTACATGTTTATTCATTTAAAAATTTTTACGTCCCATAGAGATAATACAGAAATAAAAACATAAAAAGAATTAACTATGCAATAAATGTGTATATTTTTTTTTTGTACACAGCTTTTTAAAGTGCAGACAAATATTTACAAATTTTTGCTTTACACATTGAAATAAAATTTTGCGTAATAGACTTTTGTTACATTATATTTAAATAAATTTGTTTATTGACTTGTAAGTTATACATGTGAGGATATTAACTTACACTGTATAACTTACATAACAACACTGTACAGTAAAACTTACATACAACACTGTATAACTTACAACTCTTCACAGGATATACGGTGACTTATCTGTGTCTCATCGCATAATAGCAAACTAACAACCACGGAATTCGCATAAATTGATAACTTCCTGTAGTATGTTAATTCTGTCTGAAGCACCCGTTATGTTTTGGTTTTGTCCATCGAAGTGAAGTTTATTTATTGTTTACTGTTTTTACACGATCCATCAAATGGTTCAATACATTAAAAAACTTAATTAGCTAAAACATTTCTAAAATACCTTTGTTTTAAACTACGCGATTTCTTACAGCGACTCGTAAATCTGGATATTATTGTATCTCGGAATTGCTTATAATAACAACTACATTTTTTGGGGTTTTAATATTTTAAAACTGACAGTGCGGAATTGTGGTTGTGCCTGTTATGCGTAGAGACCATGATTGCTAAATAGATTCACGGAGTTGCCTCATAGGTGCCACATCGTTGAGGTTTTAAGAATTCGAGTGAATTTTAATGGCTTGCAAAGCAGTCGTGGATGTTGTTGCTAGACTTGCCAAAAGCGTGAACCTGTCTAGCTTGTCATTCTGGGCACAAATAGACAAGTAGCATCCAGCTTCTGAGCCACAGATGCATTCTAACATGTCACTTTAATTGACCCCAACCGAAAAATGATTCGCTCTTTTCCCAGACTTGCAAACTTTGTTGGCATTTCGAAGCATAAAATTAGCCACTGGTAGCCGTGTGTATGCTAATTAGTTGGATGTTAAGATTTTCATCACTTTTGTGATGAGTGATTCTCAGTTTAGTTAGTGGTGTGTTCTGAATGCAATCAAAGTAGAATCTCGTTAAATCGAAATGGAGACTGAGGTCGGTCGAATCATCGAAACGAAGCTTACATAACGAAAAACAAAACAAAACAAAATTCACTACGAACAATTGAAAGGCCTGGTGTAAAAGTGACATTTTCACAATTTTGAGGAAAATGAGTAAAACGAAAACGACAAGTTCGATTGGAACTTGCCTCGTCGTCTATGGGTTAATTCACACTTCTTGCAATAATATCTTTGCATATATTATTGTTTTGATAAAAAATTATGCGCTAGGAAAGTAGAACTGCATCTAACACATTCGAAA
Source organism: Cryptops parisi (assembly GCA_034695005.1). NCBI lineage: Eukaryota > Metazoa > Arthropoda > Chilopoda > Scolopendromorpha > Cryptopidae > Cryptops > Cryptops parisi. The sequence continues at coordinate 9,822 of JAQIWH010003670.1, forward strand.
ATGCTTTTAAGTCATTTTTGACCTAAAAGCACCAGATCCTTCAATCTGAAGATATATGCGTACATAACGTGTTGAAACAAATAAGTAATGCGATAGTAAAGAATTGGACACTGCAAAGTAACTAAAAGATGGGGCTTGTCGCAACATTAGATGATTGGAATGAACGACCTTTTTCAAGATAAACACGTTTGGTTCTGCAACATCAACTCATTTGCACAGAAGAAACTATTAGATGAATTCATATTCATTCTACATATCCAACGATTTGGTTTCGTTTCGTAGAATCGGTTCCCTGCCCCTCGTGTCACTCCAAGTCATTGCTTTGCTCAAACGAGACCTTGGATGTTAACCCTTTCATTACGACTGATAGTTTGCAGAATAGTGGAGGAGAAGAACCCCGCCATCAATCGAAGAATTGTCTACTTTCTTCTTCTTGGCAAGGACCTCTTTGTTAGACTTTGGCGTTGCCACGGATGAAAATGTTGACTTATTGCTGGGTGGTGGATGGATTAGTCACAATCTTTTAGTTTGTTCCTGAAGAAAAAATTCCTTTCATTGCATAAGTCAAATTATCTTTTTTTTAAATCGAAATGTCCCAAGGTCAAAATTGCAATTTTCGGTGCAAATGTCATTTCCTTCACGCACAAAAAAAGTGTTGTATTGAAATTCAAAGCAACTTGACTTATAAATCAAATAAATCATTGCATATAAATGTTGAAAATCCACAATAATTGAAGGGCCTGATGTATAAAGGGTGTTAAGTAACATTTTTGTCAAAAATAAAAGTGTTTTCGAATGTGTTAAGTGGCAATTCTACCTTCCTGACGCATAATGTTGAGCAAAACAACAACATGTGCAAAGATATTAAGTGCAAGAAGAGTGAAGTGGTCCATAGACAACAAGACAAGTTCAGATCTTTGAACGCACTTTTTCTCGAAATTGTAAAAATGTCACGTAACACCCTTTTACACCAAGCCTTTCATTTGGATTAATACTGCAATTATACAGTAAGTTACTGCGTATAGAGAAAAATAAGATTTTGTAACTGTTACGTGGCATGGAAATTATACTGTGTTTGTCAACGGATGTAGTTTCAGTATGTCATCTGTCATCACAGTGATTATTTGGGGGAAACTTTATTAGGCTAGGGGGAGAACATTTAGATCTGTGTGTTTTATTACATTCGAAACTGTTGTTGGCTAGAGAAACAGTTTATTGAATGTAGTTTGCCTTGACATTGATGCCCGGGAATTCTTTGTCAATTACGTAAGGCAATTTTATGGTGTGTGTGTTTTGCCCATCAGATATGGCAGCATTTTTCTCTACTCACAGAAATGTGCTAGACAAACATCGGAGTTTTTTTTATATATATAAACAAATCATCGTGTTGGTTTGGCAAAATAAATATCGTGTTATGTAACAGAATAGACCTTGTTATAGTTATTGCGACAAAACAAGTCGGTAAAATTGAAATACTTAAATTTGATTTCAGGTTTAAGACGTTTTATTTATGACGTGAAATATGTTTGCTGTTAAAGTTGATGTGTAAATATATACTCTTGAGTTTATATACTCTGCAATAATAATATTAAGCATATTTTGTTAACTGATTGAAAATTTTATTTTATTATTATTATTTTTTATATTATTATTATTTTATTTTGTATTTTTTGATGTTCAAAGTGTAATGGATTGGTTAGCGGTTACTATGAAACTCATAAAATATACAATTAATGGACGAGAACTACTGCATTATTATTTAATATAAAGTAACTGAACTATTAGAGAAATTGATAATGAAATAATCTGTCAGTAGGGTTTGGTTACATTTTTTACATTTAGCGCTGAGATTTAACTAGTCAAAACTCAAGCAAATAATTATGAATTCACCTAAGGTTAATGTTGTCATTCAAATTTTGTAACTGAAACTTCACTACTATAAAAAAAAATAGATATGCTATGGTAATCATGCATACTTTGTGGTTTCAATTTACGCGAATTACAGCCTTAACTCTACTGATGATATTTGATAAGACAATTAGATATTAAATAATACTATTTGAACTTCTCGCCGCCAGAGTTAGTTTATATTTTACATCACTGGATGGAATTATTTATTCCGTAGATAATATTTCACTCATGATAATGATAATGATAATGGTTTATTTAACAATACAATGTACAAAATACAATACAATTTTAATGTACCTGGTGCACTGTACATTACGTCCTGGATTGGCCATGTAAATATCATACAGTAGAATGTAGCTCGCAATATTTCATTAATATGCGCAACAAGGTGATCCTTATTTTTAAGTTTGAAAAAATGGATGAGACACGTTCTGAATTTGTTCATATTGGAAAACAGTGATTTTGGTAAAATTAGGTTAGTTTTGATTTTGAACAATATTTAGGAATCGCAATGCAAATTTGCTTACTCGAATACATAGTGCCACTGCTTATGTTTGAGAATTTTGGAGTTATATATGTCCATGTCCAGTATTGGACATGGACATATATAACTCCAAAATTCTTAAAGCATTCTTATTGTCTGGTAAAATTTTATGATCTATGATTCTACATTTCAAACGCGATTGTTTGCATTTTCTTCAGACTGAATTTCATTATATTAATATGATTTTTTTTTTTAAAACACAGGTGATCGTATCATGAATGTGACAGTATCATTTGACAAGATAACCATCGAAGATGCTCTGACCATCCTCAGCTACGCCTCGCCCTACGACGTGTCATTGGACGTTCAGAAGACATCGGACCATCCTGGAAGCTTCCTTCCTGGTCACCAGAAGAAGAGTTCTATGGATAGTTCCACCAGCGGATCAATGGGGAAAGGTGGTGAAAGATTGTCACATCCCATTTACAGAAGTCAATCGACCGATGACGTTTCTCACTTGAATCGGGAAGGTGGAAGTAATTCTAAACGCTCGTTGAGCATTGGTGTTCAGCCATCTCGACTGAAGAAGGAATCGTCGTCTTCTACCACTAGACCCATGACGTCGAGTGTGCAAGAAGAACCTATTGAAGGTAGCAACGCTGCTGATGGGAATCAAAAATCACGATTCAAGATTGATAAGTTGGGCAATGTTGATGGAGAAGTTCAAGTCGTGGTGCACAATGAACAACCCAATAACGTGGAGATTGTTGTTCAGAACGTCCAGCCGAAAATTGAAGGGAAAAAGAAAGAAGAGGCATTGGTGAAAAAACAAGCAGTAGAGCCCTTGAAACATTTGAATGATGAAATTGATGGAGTAGTTAAGGAAATTTTCAATTCAGGACACCAAGAGCAGGTACAACCTACCAAGCCCGAGAACACTAAAAAATCCACCAATCCTTTTGATGTCACTGTTGAAGTGGAATCAACTGAAAATTCGAATAGCGATGATACAACTTCAACTCACAACAATCATTTTCCTGATATTGGAAACATGCAATCTCTGAGTTCAATGTTGGACAACTTTATGAAAGATGTGAAAGAAAGCATTGAGACCGACGGTCAAGTAGATAGTAACTCAAACAGCCCTACAAAGTTTGGATCCAACGTGAAAACGGAAAATGTAAGAAGTGACATTAGCGATGTGAGTGGAATTGTCGCAAAGTCCGAAGTCTCGCAAGATACTTTACCTGAATTCAATATTACGATACCGTCATTGGACCTCGACGACTTGCAAGCTACGTTTCAAGCTTCGTTGCAGAATGTCAATTCAGTTTCTGCAGAAGTTGATAAACAAGTTGCTGACGAAAAAGAAAATGTCTCGCAGGTGATCCAAGAAGCTGCTGGGTCATTGCAAGATGGCTTGACCAAGGGCCAACAAATTGTGGTAGAGTCAGCGAGGAACAAAGTTAACAAGGCAAAAGCTAACACATTAGCAACTGCAGCTAGCATTTCTGAAGAATCGCAAAAGCTTCAGAATAATGTCAAATTAGAAGTGGACGCAACTGCTGATGCTGTTCTCAGCAGTTTGACGTTAGATGCAGAGAATGAGCCAAAGTCATTAGAATCATCAGATGGAATGACGCCTGATTCCTTGGAACTTGCTGGCGAACAGAACCAGCAATCTTTAACTTTTTCGGTTAGTTCCGGGGCTGTTTCTAAGCTTTCTAAAATGCAAAATGGTGCTACGAGCTCAACAAAGCCAATAGCACCACAGCCACAATCGCTTTTCGATCCCGACCTGAATGAAAACATTCAGTATTTTGAAACCAAGATGCAAGCAGCCTTGCAACAATCACCTAAAGTAAAATCCAAACGCTCAGCTATTCCAGGCAAACGTAAAGCACCCCAACCCCCAGCATCTCCAAACCAATTGCAACCAGCTTCCATCAGCGAAGAAGAGACTAGTCCCAAGACTGGTAATCCATTTGTCGTGGGTCTGAAACCAATGAATAAACCTTCCGACGAAGACGTTTCTAAAAATGGAAATGTCGTTTTTCAAAAATCCGACAATGTCACCACTGTCAAAGTTAATACCACCAATCCAGTGATTGCAGTGGTGAACGACGTTAATGGGGTGAAGGAAAACAACGTAGGGACTGATGATAAAAAATCAACTTCGCCAAGGAAGATAAGCAGCAAGACCGATGGCAACTTCAGTTTTGGCTTTTTAAGAACTAACTTCTTTGAAGGCCTGGACAAAGCTGGCAACGAAGACAACTCGAAAGGAGATGTGAATCGTTTCAATAGCATTCCACGTTCTTGCACACCGATGCAATGCTACATTAATGGCGAATGCAGCATCGATAGACGTTCGTCTTCTTTAGGAGACCTCACTAAAATCAAAGAGATGAATGCCAAGTCTCCAGTTTTGGAACGGGCCGTATCGATGGATCTGAAAGAAGTCGATCAGGTTCCACAGCTAGGAGAAATCAAAATGCATATCGATGTTGACACCTCGTCGGCGAAAGATTCGAGCGACGAAGTCTCTCTTTCGAAAGGCGAAGTAGAAAATGGAATTGGAAACGATAAGCTGATGCAAACTGACGGTCACAATCACCAAGATGATCTCGAGGATTGGATCGATGAGAAAGTCGCTGACAAACAGAACAACAAGTACAAACTCATTCAAGGGTTATTCAAGAAGGAGAAAGGAGTGAAGCGGAAGAAAAAAGACGAACCCAACAAAATAGCCGAGATAACATTACCCGTGTCCAACACGATGGTCATCAGCACAGCCACGATCAACTTGGACCGAAACAACCACGACGAGATAATAGAGAAGAGCATGAATCTCAGTCCCGAAACTGAGTCGGAACACGAGATGTTCCAAAACTGTCAAGTTACAATGGTTGATACAAAAGAGGAACTGAAAAGGCAAACCAGTCTCTCGAGCTCCTCTCTGTCCGAAGACAGCATCGATGAAGAGAGGACCTTCGACAATCCACCAAAGCGAAGAATGGTCGCCGTAGATGCGAACGTCAATTACGAATACGACAGCAACAGTGACGACGACACCATCAGCCCACAGAGTCCAACACCTACGGGCAGCAACAATTCAGGAAACTTGAACAACGAAAGTCACGAATCTCCAAAGCTGATTGTCGGGAACGTCAGCATCCCCATCATTCCACCAATCATCTCGTCGAGAGATATGCGATCACCATCTCTGCCCAGTAATGATGATCACCAGCAGGCCAGTAATCACGACGAACTCAATAGGCCAATCTTCGGCCTGGTCCGGAGCCTTAGCCCAACAAAATTTCCAAATACGCGAGCTGAAGACAGGCGCCATTCGCAAGAAGAAAATGGCGGCAACCACGTCGAAGATCGCAACGAGAATTCCAACGACGTTGCGACGAATCATTTCGGTTACACCTACCAGACAACGTCGAACTCGGTGACCAACGACACGACCACGGTCACCACGATGCACGTCACAGTCAATAACAACATTATGCCTCAGTCAAAGAATGCGTTGGAAATTGGCGATTCGTTCACCGCTTTTCCAATCGCGTCTCAGGGTGCCATCTCCAAAACACTCATCATATCCAATCCTCAGCTGTCTTTGTCGATGGATGCGACAACTACTGATGCTGATGCTGAATCGCCACCTCCAAATTTGGAACCTCCCCAGTAATAAGATTCTGCTTCAGCCAAGAAGGAACTAACCCAATATGTGAATTTTGCATCGACGTTTGATGCAGATACTCAGATTGCTGATGTGAAACTTCATCACACAGTGAGCGAGAATGTGAACGTTTTTCAAATGGTTCCACATGGTCTTTTTTTTAACTTCTTAAACGAACTAACAAGAATCACGTATCGTAAGTCCGTGCAACCAAACGACATTGTAGAACAGCGAACCATCAACTTTTACTGGACTATCCTGTAACATTTTTTTTTTTGTAAAACATTTTTGTTGACTGGAAAAATTTATTCGCTGTATAACTGCTTTTTGTTGTTGTTTATATTCACAAGACATTAATTTTACAATGTACGAACGACAGCCTACTTTTAACGTGTTTCTGCAATCATTCGAGTCAGAGTTTGGAATATACATTGACTAACAACGATATGGGAATTTTGAAGTCAAACTTAATCAGGTGTTATTTTAATCGTGTGAAGAACTTTTCCAAATCAATAATTTTTTTTTCTCGTAGGAGAAATCGTCGAAACGTGTGGTTGTGTTGTATATCGATTTTAATTATGAATGAGTGAAAATATATATATTTTTTCTGTACGATAACCCATCCACGTTGATGGATGAGACCGAACGTGTCGGTCTGTATATTGTCTAATGTAATTCTTTGCTCAAATTATGTTTTTGGCATAACATTTTAACAAGGTATCTACCTTGTTTTGTGTTTTTTTTAACCCATGTAAAACAGAAAACGAGAAGTCGGAAGTGTCAAAAGTGATTTTATTTTTTAGATATTAGCAGACAGCTCAAGTGATGTAAAGTTTGCAGGGGTGCCAATTGACAGCAGTTGCCAGCATTTTCTATGTATATAAAATAATAACATATACAGTAGTCGCTCATTCGCTTAGAAGCGTATTTTATATACTGTTATTAGCTCTGTTTAATTGTTTTGTTTCATTTGTCAAACATAACCCTACCAACAATTGTATTTTTCAAAAACTGCCTGACACACGCAATTTTTCGTCAGGCAATATCAAGAAATTTGTAGACAACCGTGACGTCAGTTGCTTACCAACCAGTTTCCATTGGTTGGAGAAAAAGATACTTCACAGTTTTCAACCAATTGTCCGAATTGCCATACCTAAAATTGCGCAATTTTTTTTTATAGGCTATAACAAGAAATTTGTGGACAACTGTAACGTCAGTTTCTTTTGTTATTCAGTTTTCATTGGTTGAATACTGTCACAGTTGTCAACAAATTTCCCAACTTGCCATAAAATTGCGCAACTCTTGCGTGTGACAGATGGCTTTAACTCGAAGCTTAGAATACGTTTTGCAGTTTCGCAAAACATCAACTGCAAATTTTTAAACACAATGGTTACACACAATTATATTTTGGTTGCAAATACAACTTTGCAACATCGATGACATGAGAGCGAACAAAGTTTCAAGAATACGAGATGCGGAAAGTGCGTTTATGTAAATTATTCATGTTTTGTTTGTTTTGTTTTTTAAATACAAAATATTTTTCATTGTTTTTTGCTCAATAATCCAGCTCATTTTTTTTAAATAATAATTTTTTTTTAATATGTACTAAGATTAAAAAAAAAACCCATCTTCCTCCTTTATCTCTACTCAACTGCGAAACTGCGGGTATTATTATTTTTCGTTAATGTACTACTAACTTTGCCAGCTAACAACAACAAGAAATTTCACTCGAAAACGAAAAGATTTATCGACTTAAAACCGTAATGATGATGTACAAAGTTTTGGAGGATTTTTTTGTTATTATTATTATTATTATTATTATTATTATTATTATTTTTTGTTTATGTACAAAAAACTTTAAGGGTAGTGTATTATTTGTTTTAAAATTTTTTTTTCTTGGAATTGTTTTTTGTTGTTGTATAGAAAATGCATTTTAATGTACTGTTTGTGTTTTTTTTTGCTCGTTTAATTTTAAGATGGAGGTTTTTGTTGTTTTTATATGGAAGCATCGTTTACAAAAATTTCTTCGATGAAAGACGATGTCTTACTTTGTGATGGACTGATTGGTAAAATTTACGTTGCGAAAGTACCGGACATACAACTTGGAACATTACTGAAAAAGGTGTTTAATTGTGACATACGGTGCCTTAAATTATATCATTGGTGAAATCCATACCGTGTATTGGAATCCGTTTGTTTTTTTTTTGCATTCTGAAAAATATACCAATACCTATTTTGTACAGCATGATGATTGAGAAATGAAATTTATTAAGACGATGCTTGAAAAATTAAGAAACTTTGGCTTTCGAAAAAAAAAGTGCACTTTTTATTTTATTGTTTTATTTGTACATACTGAAACTGTGTATATGATCTATGGCAATTTATTCCAGTAGTGGCAAATTTTGTTACGAACATCGAAAGAATTGTAATAAAGTTGATAACATGAAACTGCTTGCTTGGCATTTTGCGCTGTAGTCATCGTCATCATCATCAACACTTCATCATTGGTCTGGATAATTCGTATGTTTTGTATGTACGTTTCTAAATTTTAAGCTTGTTGTGACGTATATTAGTTGAGATGTTTAATGTGGATTATCTATCAATGATACAAGTGTTTATCTGTCACTTCACTTGAATTCCTCAAATTCTTATTTTCAGACTTAATAAGTATAAGTATAAGACTTAATAAGTCTTACACGTTGAAGTAATTGATGTTTAAAATTACATATTGACTAATTGGAATTTTCAGGCATTTGGAGAATTCAGTTTTCGACTTGGATTTACACGTTATCTGGAGTTCCACGTGGAATGGTTCTAACTTGTGGAGTTCTAATTTTTGTATCGTTAAGGAAAGCGGTAAAGACCAAGAAGAATCCATTTGTTCATTAAAGAGAAATTCATTCAGGTAAGTTTTGGTTGTAAACAAAACTAGGTTATTTATTTCATGATTTTAAACACCTGTATACATGGAGTTTCGACAAGTTAGAAGAGTCTGAATAGTAGAGTGAGATGTTGACTAGTTGGTTTAATTTATGAATGACTTTGAATAAGGGTCATGTGTCAAAGCTGTGGTAGTGTCATTTGATCATTTCGAGTCACGATCATATTGCAGTGGTTACTGGAAAACAATCTGCACTACATTGACATGCGCTCTATGAAATGAGCAGGGATGCTGAGTACTTAAGTACCGAATACTTAAGTACACGTAACAAGTACATTTTAAGTACATTTTCAGTACT
>JAQIWH010003671.1:0-19136 GCA_034695005.1 Cryptops parisi
TTAAATTAAGTCTGAGGGCCAAATGACATAGCTGTAAAAGCCAGTCGGTGCCCTCGTTAAACCCCAAGTACCTACCTTTGAGATAAGAGGCTCTGATAACAGCCGTCTGAAGCTAAACTGGCATTTTCCATATTTTGAATAAATTAAGAAAATAGAAAACACTATAATAGAAGCTAAACTACTAATGACTTAAGACTAAAGACAATCTGATTTTAGACAATTGTTTAGATATGACTAATTTAAATCTGATAACTAATTATACGAACAATGTTTGTCAATTTAGAAACATTCTCATTTTCTGCATTCATATTCCTACTTTACTTCAGTAAGAAGAATTTTCACTTAATCTTTTTTTACATTATGTAGTATAAGGAACAAATGAGGCCTTTGTATTTAACTATCATACAGTACGAAGGATATACTGTATTGATTTTTCGGTATTTGTTCATTAACCTACAGTCACTGAGTGGAATGAATTTTTTTTTATCATATAACCTAAACTAGGAATAGATACCAGTTTAAGTTAATTGTTAAAACAACCATTTTTATGGTCAATGATGAAATGAATTTATTTTTGTATAGACACGTGGCGTCCTCATACCAGTAACTGCAGGTTAAGACACAAACAGTCCTTAAACCCCAAGACACAATTTTTATTATATATAATTAGGATATTTAATAGTCCTGATAAAACGTTACCAACAACGTTTCAGAAAATTTTGGGTTTTCCAATGTATTAGTTTAGTAAAGTGCGAAAACTAAATTAAAATATCAATTTTTTTTTACTATTGCAAATTTATATAATATTTTTTAAGTGATTTTTTTTGTGTTCAAAATTAAAATAGAATTTATTTAGTCTGACGCAGTAAGTACTTGTTTTACTAACAACAAAATTCAACTCCCTATTTGAACATCCCTTAAATTAGTTACAAAATATGTTATACAGGGAGAAACAAGGATGTGACCACTTATTGTGAAGTTATTACAACAAATATTTTTTACTTACCCTGTATATTATATAAGAATGCACCATGCAATATTTCAATAAACAATTTCTAATTCAAATTGACAAAATATTTATTTCATTTTTAATATAAATTTATATTACATCGACACGTTGTATACTAAATATACAGATATATTAAGATAACTAAATTTTGAAAGTTAAGAAAGCATTCTACTTAAAAACGAAAACAAACGTGTTATCACAATTTTTAAAAAATATTAATACAATTCAAATTTTTTTTTTTTCAAAAACCTATTTTAAATGTATAAACATCATTTTAACAAAGATTTTCTGGAATTGTTACGATCGATTCTTCATTTGCAGGCTTTCCCTTCACAGGGCTTAAATTCTTAGGACTTACAGTGTCTCCATTTTCGAGATTTTCATTCGTGGGGCTTTTGTTCGTTGGACTTCCATTCGTGGGACTTCCTTCAGGACTTTTTTTGGTAGGGCTTATTTTAGGGCTGATTTTAGTTGGGCTTATTTTAGTAGGACTGATTTTAGGGCTTATTTTGGGGCTTATTTTACGAGGGCTTGTAGAGGTTCCATCTGTAGGACTTTCAGTCGTAAGACTTTCATGTGTAGGATTTTCATTCGTAGGATATCCAGTTGGAGGTTTTTCATGTGCAAGAATATGTGAAAGGATTTCATACGTAGGGTTTTCAAATGTAGGGCTTCCAGCATTTGTAAAACCTATAGTAGAAGTTGCTAGTTGTTTTCTAAAACTCACCACTACAATACACAGGTAAATCTGAAACAAAAAAATTAAATATGTAAGGTGTCAATTTTTACGATATACATTTATTAATAATTTTAAAGTATACATACATCGCAAAACGTGATGAGAAATTGAACGGGAATAGCCGGTAGAAAGGTAGGCTCCGTCGAAAGTCTAGTGATAGTGTGGACTATTGAAAAGCATTCAAATAATACAGCGAATGTGTTTCCTATGAGATACAGCAACACAAGAGTAGAACTGCTCTGAAAAATCAAAAATAAACATTTATAATAAAAAAATTTTGTCATTATTTTGCAAGATGTTCAAAATCAACACGGGTATTTTTTTTTCTTTGTTTGCTCGACGCAGATAGACTAGCACTTAAATCTACTTAAAAAATACCCGGTTTGTTTTTTAACATATAGTTACCTTCAAAATCCCATAAACTAACAGCAACAGAAAGAAAAATTCGAAAGCGGCGAAAGATGTTAATGCAATGCCGTAACTCCAGTCAGAGTATAAAATGGCTTGGTGTTTATCAGCTGGTTCATCAATATTAAAATAAAGTTGATTATAATTATTAAACACTTTTCATATACTATTCTTTAAAATTTTTTAATCTTACCACCACTGAGTCTATCTCGTTCAGAATGTCCTATGAAGTGAAAACCTGCTATCAAAGCTACAGTTGCAAGCGCCTAGAATAATATTTTTAGCAATATATATGTATATATATATTTTAACGCTTTAATATATTTTAGAAAATAACTACAAGTATAATTTTGTTAACACTTACGGAATGAAATAAACATGTAACTATTGCGCCAGTTTTTAACGGATACTCGTAACAAAATGTTGTGATACGATACAATCTTTCAGCTATATAAAAACATTTTTTGTGTAAATAACATATTTGGTATAATATACATGTATTATATTACATTAATAAAAAATTTAATATTACCATCATCTGGTCCATTCTGTTGCGGATAAATTGCAGAGGATGGATGCATCATTACCTATAGTTGAATTCACGATCGTTGAATACAAGATTGATGACTTTGACGACTTATAAAGTTTATATTTTTTTTGCAGTTTAGTACACTTGCGCTAAATATTTTAATATTTATTTTAATATTAATGAGCTAGCATATGATTGGTTAGTTAGCATACGTATTTTCTTAAATTTTGCCTTTTTTTGGTTATTTTGTTTTTTACATATTTTAGTGGAAAATTACACGATTGTGTTGTAACCAATTTGCATACGTTCACAATTCATTTTAACGATATTATCGATACTATAGTTACTATGCTACAATTATTTTAATATTATAACTATTATTTCACAATTATTCTTTTTAAAAAGTCGTGATTAAGAATGTCGACCTACATTATCGATAGTATCGTGTTTTCTGCTGTATAGTATATTTTATACAACCTATTATATGAATGACCTAGTCGTTTAAGATTAGAATTAGATTTAGAATGTTCCCGAAGAACGCAATGCGTTAACTTATTATTTGATTGAGAAACTAAGTTGGAAAAAATATAATATTTAAAGTTATTATTAATTTATTTTGTTGTTAAGATGGAATGATTAAGTATACAGTTAAGTAAGTATAATATTCATTTTGTTGGTTCATTCGTTGTACGTTTTGGTAAGTCTCACTAAAATGTCTTTCTACTAAACTCCACTGAATAATATAACGATTAAAAAGGCGACAACAAATTCCATTCCAGTTGAATGTAATTCTGTAAAATTTACAAAATATATAACTTTATTGGTACTTGTGTCTTAACTAGCAGCCATGGTAAAGGGGAGCCAATGTTCATAGTTTACATTAGTTAAAATACAAATGTATTAATTTTTATAATGAAAACGACTTTACCATTCATTTCTAATTAAAACCAATTTCACTTTTAATCTAATTTAGTGGGGAAAATGTTTTTCACTACTAATGCGACAAAAATATTTTTCACATACACTTTATAGGTTGAATAAGATTCGCTATTATGCTATGCGGTGGGTGGTTTACGTGTACTCACACGTGAACGATGAAATTTTTGCTGTTTCATGAGAATTTCGATATATGCGTTTTTTTTTTGGTTTTAATTTGAACCAATCGTAATTTCATTAAATGACATTAATTATTTGATTAAACAATTTTATACTAATTCATATGAAATATAATATTAATTCATGAACCGTTGCTTATATCCTGTATATTTGCTAAGGAAACTGAAAGAGAACGTTTAGTACACAAGTTGTAATGGCTGTTGATCTAAGAGTAAAATCGTAACAAAACGTTTTGATAAAAAAGAAGACGCAGGTTTTTGTTGGTTCGTTTTAAAAATCTACACATCGATTGTACTAAAAATTGCTAGTACGAAAAATTGCCCTTGCATATTTAACTGTATTTGACAGTGAGAATGATTTTTTGTACTGCATTGCCTTTAAGTTTAGCTGTTGAAATGTTAATAATAGGAATAAAATTAATAACAAATACATGCAGTGTGCTATTTTTTTTTTAAAAAAATTGTTACTAAAAGAAGACTAGAGACGTCAATATTCGCCAGTTTTTTGTTCGAATTACGCGAATTCGTCACATCGTATATTAATGCACATATACATTTAGACGTTTAATAGACGAGCACAGTTTCGCTTGAAATTAAATTTTAGTTTCAAGTTCATTATAAATATGCAGTATACAGTATATTGAAGCAGTATATGTAGATTAATTTAAATGTTACAACTGAAATTTAATAAGTGACTAATTAGGATAGCAAGGTTGTACGGTACTGTTGGTAATCCAGTACAGCATTGATTATCCGAACTAATTGGTGTTCATAAAACCATTGTTGTTCTAATAATCGGACAATTTCGCACAGTTTATGTGTATAGTGCGTTTATGTTTTATTACTTACATATTACAGCTGTAAAATTTTCGAAAAAACATTGTGAATTATCATGGTCTTTCAGTTATCATCTTTCATGAATAATACGCTCGCTTCCGCTTTAGTATTTTATTTAACGTAAGAAAGTGAAATAAATATCTGAACACTAACTTCTCCAATGTACAGTATACGTCAAATGGCACAAATATTTAAATGAAATTCATGCACATCTACTTGATTACCACTGTTCGGATAACCCGTCGTTCGCATAATCGACTTCGGATAATCGTCCACTGTAGTTAAAACAATTATCTTCTTTAACACTGTTTTTTACTAATGTTATTAATGAAAATAATTTGTACAATCTTGCACAATCATCATTGCACATATTATGGTTTTGCTCAAAATCATGCGTTAGAAAAGTACAATTGCACCTAAAACATTCGAAAATGATTTTGACAATAAAGATTACTAAACACTCTTTTACATCAGGCCCTACAATTATTATGAATTTATAAGCCGATAACCAAAAATAAACAGGATACTATTTTAATATATACAAAAATTTGTTACTTGATTCTTGTCATTAATTCTATAGTAATTGCGACGATGTATATTTAGTTGTTGTTTACATTTGTTCCAGTTGAACATGAACAGAATCGAGAATGAGTATAAAATGGTCCCCCACATGATGTTCTACTTTGATACTTCACCAAAAAAAATCATCTTTGGTAAGTATAATTATTTGTTATCTACTTTAACCAAATAAGCTAGGTTTCAGTCTAAGTCGAGATAAATTACTCTGTGCATAACTGTACATTGTTCGTTACAGTACAATAATTGTAATTTAAACACTTTTGTTGTACTCATGCACGTAACCAAGGGGGGCAGGGGGCTAAGGAGACTGAAGTTCCCTTTAAAATCTAAAATGTATTTTTTTATCATACATATTCTTAAAAAAAATTGTTCAAAATACTGTAGATAGTAGACTATATACCAATTAGACAAACATTAATTAATCGTTTAATTAGTTAAGACTAGGTTGTTTATGTGCTTTTAGTTTTAGTTGGACAAAAAGCCTGTTCCGAAACAAAATCCTGGCTACGGGCCTAGTTGTATTATAAATTACGCTAAATTGTACTTAATAGTAACACAGTACTTAAATTGTACATGCTACTGAATTAACAGGGCGAAGCATAGCCCGTACTATCCCCCACTCAACATGTAAAACTTTGTAACAAAATGTCTTTGCAACAGTAATCGTCAAATTTTTTAAATATAGTCCAATCATCTGGTAGTGTCTAGGAGTTCGTGAAAACATTTTTCGAATTCGTGACATAACTATCGAGCAATTCGAGAATTTTATCAAAAGTGATATCTACTAAAAAAAACTTTACCAGTCTAAGTGAACTTTTTTTTAAAAAAACAAATCGAGACTATTCTTCAAAAACTAGCATAACAACTAAAAAATTTTATTTCAGAATAATTTTAGGATTCCGTATCTCCTGACAGAACCCTACTTATCTCGTTACCGATTGAGAATGTGTGTCAGAGCCCTGTAGATCATAAACGAAGAAAAAGCTACACACTTGAAATTTAAACATATCATGTATTGGTTTAACCCTGAATCGAATGTGGTATTTAAAATTTTGCAGAAATTTTGTTTTGAGAGTTAGCATACCTAAAGGGGGTCGAAAAAACAAATATTTTTCAAGCTATTTTCGTTTAGAGCTCGTCGAGTGGAATAAAAATATATTTAAAAAAAAATAACATGAAGGGGCATCAAATTTAATGATTTCAGACCACTTTTGTTTCGCCTCTATTCCAGAAATTGAAGACTTGCCCGGAATAACGTTGCATGTAACAATTCATAGTTTTGAGTAAATGGCAAAAGAAGTATTCAGCAACACATTGAGTGTCACATATTAGATGACCAATTTTGAAGTGATATACAGTATGTATGTTTTAGGTAATTATGAGTTTGTCTATTGGCGGCATTAGCAAGGCCCATATATGAGGCACGTTTTTTCACAATAATCTCAATATTGAATTTTTGTAACATACAACGTAATTCTGGGCAAGCCTTCAATTATGTGACCGATAATTCTGAAATAAATATCCAGTGTCGAACATGGCCTGTAGTTTAAGGGTTTTCAACCTTGGGTGTGAGATAAAGTTTCAAAAGTGCAGCACAAAAGAAAGTGTTCTGCAAGAAAGTGTTCTGTTTAATCATAAATGAGAGGCGGGAGCAAAAAAGTTATTGAATTTCATGTTTATTATTAGGATTGGTTTTACAGTTTACAATTTTTTCCGGAAATTAGTATTTAATTGCTCAATTTATACTTTATTTGCATTTCATGCACTGAGTTAAAAGCTTACTGTATTCAAGTTCAGTTTGTTCATCTGCAGTAGGCTTAGTGTATATGGTTCAATTTGTGGTTCAAAATTGAAAATATGACTTTATTTGATATTACTTTTGTAAAGGGTGCGAACATTTCTTTGGTTTGTGGGACAGAAAAGGTTGGGAATACCTGCTGTAGTTAAACTACTAATATCAATAACACGAATAACAATAGTTTTTGAGTTTTGACCCGTTTCATACTCAGATTTTGACGATATGAAACCGGTTTTGTTCTAACCCTGTTTCAGAAACTATGTGACCTGAAATTATTAATTGTCAAATATTGGACATACAGTGGTCGTCAACCACCGTCGGCCTCCCGTACTTCATCCACAACCTCCTTAACTTAACCAATAACGTTGAATGAACATTTCTTCATTCCTCATGTCGTACGTAGGAGTATCTTTTGGGACGATATTCCCGTTCCTTTCGGTTTTCTGGCACCCCTTTAAACACGAAGCGAGCAATGTTGCCGCCATATTGAAATTATCGAAATGATAACGATGATACTTGATTCACACATCGAGTGCGTATCAAATTTACTACTCTAGACGTGTAGGCTTTCCCGCAATGCTAGTCACGTAGATCAACACAATTTTGCAACTTCGTATCATTTCTGACGTCGTCGTATCAAAAGTGGGCAGAGTTGATACAATGTCACGAGTTGATACAATGTCACAAGTCGAACAAAGCAGCTTTGATGTGATGAGTTGTAAAATATTATAAAGTTTTCTTGTCTTTAACAAAGTGGTGATGAAAGCATATTAACTTTGGTCTGAATTAAAATGAGTGCGTTTGATACGATTCAAGTAATTTCAAATTCGACGGTAGATAAGGATAAATTTAGCAATATTAGCCCAACAAAGGGCCCTTAACTATCGTGATGTGTGTGTGTGGATTGCCATTGCGACGAGGGTTTGTGTGAGTTAATTTCGCCTTAGACCTCGGATTTATATGCACTAAAACATCTAAATTATGGATGCCGTCAAAACCCTCAAAATAAATGAAAACACATTATATCATGAAAGTTTTATCTGTTGTTGTTAGGTAAGATACCCTGCTGAAAGACAATACAAAGCATTTTAAACAGCTAAATTAACATGTTATATAATTTTTTAAATACTTTATCAAGTTTACTATTTTTCATTATCTATATCATTTCTGTTTTGTTTTTTTTACATTGATTCTTATCTATTTTTATGCACTACTCGTGAGCTTTATTTTCGTGTTTTATTTGCCATGTTGTTGAATTTGGAATCTCTTGTTGCACGGAATCTAAACACCATCAGGATAGATAAATACAAAACAAGAACACAAATCTAACAAATAATAGTACAGTAACTTTATTTTTAAATTTAGAATCGAAAATTGCAAATTAAAGTAGCAATGCACTCGCCACGCCAAAATCGGTAACAAATCGGCATAGGAAACTGGAATTTCTTAATAGAAAACAAGAATCGAAATATAATCCCTGGTTCGATCCTGCTTGGTCAAAAATGTTTCCTATTTAAAAAAAAATAAAACAGTAACATTTTTAACTGAACGTACAGTACCTGTTTGTGGCATACCTGACAAAAGAAAAATTTTTCATCAATACATAGTTAATTAAAAACTATAAAGTTGTTATACCGCATCAGTGAAAGTGTTGTTTGCTTAGGCATTATAAATATGTTAAGATTTTTTAAACGAATTATGTTCGCAAAATGAACTGCAATTTTATGCATGTAACACCCAAAAGACGAGAATTGTATTAGAACCTGGACAGTGGGAAGAAAGGGTTATCCAACTGTGGAAGTTACTTAGAACTTTTCCAGGTACGCTATTTGCTTGCTTGGTTTGTTTTTCACCATTCTTTGAATAGGTGATGGTCATTAGCCATAAGCAGCAATTGTGTGTGCTGAATGAAAAACTATTGAAGGGCTGTGTACCTCTAACAATAGATAAAATTTACAATACATTACAATACATTTCAAACATGGAATTTCACATTAACAAAAAACATGAAATTTCCTTAAAATCCGAAGTCAAATCCGAAGCAAGACTTAGATTTAGACAATACACGCATAGATTAAGAAATAAGTCTCTTTAGTCTATGACTATGTCTATATCCAGGGCATATCTCTTCGCTTTATAAATTTGCGCAAAATCTCACGCACTCGCAATCTCATCCAGTGCAACAGTGCTGCCGAGCGAAAATTGGCAATCGTCTTTTTCGTCTGTCCAATCTGCAGACAGAACTTCCAAAATAATATTTTTACAATTCTCCACCCTCATTATCATCGTTAACTCAGGTAAGCAAATAACTAAAATAAACAAACTAATACTTTTTAATGGACACAAGCTTTAATAGTGTTGTTATGCGTGTTTGAGTGTCATGTGATGCTTCACAGCCAATGGATATACTATAGACTGAGTCTATGGTTATACAGGTAGCAACAACCACGCTGATCAACCAATTCCCAAACGTGGGATTGGGATTTACTTGTTGTCAGGGAACGAAGTTTCGATAGTGATCATTTATTACTATCGAAACCTGTTCATAGTTTATTAAAGTATCATTGTTTTTCAAGCTTATGTTTATGTTTCAATGTTTGTTTTTTTCTAATTATTGCATAAATTCATTCTAATTTATGAAAATGTTTTATTATAAAGTTATAATTTTCTTCCACATAATTTTAAATTGTATATACTATAAAATTATACGTATTATAAAATTGAAATTTTTTTGACATTAATGTATAATGTTGATCCTCTATGTGGTGTCGGTGATAGTATTGATAACATAAGCCACAAATCCATGAGCCGGCCGTCTCAATTGGAAGTAGTAACTTAGAACAGCGATCCACAGATATATCTGTAAATTATGGTGTATATACTGTAACACATTATGCAACTATTTAAATTTTTTTTATAATACCGTAATTAAATTTTGATATTTACTTTGAAAGCTATACTGGATGCTAGGGCGACAATAATTGGGTTCAGTATCACTATTTCCTGATAAGAAGTTGGTGGGTCAAAATTCACGCACCATAATGATCTGGCATAATTTACATTTTTTTTTCTGTTTTTTGTTGGTTTCTTTTTTGTATATTTCATAAAAATTAATTCATCCACGATAATATGTATAATTCGCAATGAACATTTTAATTGTTATTGCTGCTTTTTTTCCGTTCACTTTGTTTGATTTAAGATTCTTATGGTTCTAGAGTTTGGAAATGAGTTTGGAGAGTTTGGAATCTTAGAAAAAATTCAAAGATGAAAAAAATTGTTCAAAATGGAAAACGTTATAAATTATTTTAAAAACATTATTTCAAGAAGGTTCCAAAAACATTATTTTATGAACCCAAAAATTTTAAGTAAAATTTTATTAAGCGAGATTAACTGTATTATCAAAACAGTGTGATGTTTACCAAACTGGCGGCAACTGTCATAATGGTGAACACTCCTAGTATTGCTATTACAATGAAAGTCATGTCACCAATAAGCCATGGGAGGACATAGCATGCTCGTTTCTGAAAACAACACATGCATTGAAATATTGCATACTTTGTTGTGTAATATAGTATATCCTATGTTTACATTATACAGTATAGTGAGCGATCCTGTTTTAAACAATATTTGTTAATGATGGTATTTTATGATTAGCTGAAAGCCGCTTGTGGCGCAACTTGCTTATACGTGTACAGTATTTGGGTTGGGATTATTGGGGAAGTATGTTTGGAGTATTTGTTAAACAACCAAAAACGCATCTTCCAACTCCAATACTTACGATACTGCTTCTCGTCAATTTATTATTAACCAACTACTTCAATTTAGCCTAAACTATCAATCTTTGACTTAATTACTAGCTACCTTACTGGCCGGCATATTTTCATCAAGACTAGCCTCCTTAATTCTTACTCTTCAACTAACGGGGTAACCCAAGGCACATAACTTGCCTGTATTTTGTATTGTCTTTCATATTTTTTATTCGATCTTAATCTCCAGTTCACTAACTTATGTCGATGACAAATTTTTCCTCCTTTCTTATACAAGATTCGAACTGCACAATGCACAATATCTGATTGAACAAGATCTCGATAATATTACAGATTGGTATACACTTAAAAATATGAAAATCAATCCTCTCAAAACCTCCACCATTCATCTGAACTTTAATAACCCAAAACTTGAATTTCATGAAATTTTTGGAATCTATTTTGATTCCAAATTAACGTTTGCTACTCATATTGACAATATATTGTCATACTCTCACTGATACTGACAAAAACTGACATATGAGAGTCTCATATGTCAGTTTAGACGTTTTTGATAGTATGAGTATGTCTCATAGTGAGACATACTCATACTATCAAAAACGCCTAAATAAGAACCACTTTATGCTTAAAAGATTAAAACATATCTTTTGCACCACCGAAAAAAGTACTTTATTTTATGTCAAAATTATACCTATTGTCACTTAAGTCATTCTGTGTTGAGCTGATGCACAAAGATTCAGGATCAATAGGGTCCGTATAATCTACAATAGAATATTAAGGATTCTATTTGGCTGGCCACTTATGTTCCTATAATTAGTAAATGCTAAATTTTATATATCCCCACTCTCAATTAATTAATTTGGTATCATGGGCTTAAAAAACTTCCCCGTTTCTTGAATAATTAAAATCATCCCCTACATCATTATTTTGAACTATATAACACTGCCACTCACAATAGATCTACTACTAGTTTTAAATTTCATACACTATTTCTAACAAAAATCGTAATACAGTGGACTCTCGAGATTCAAACTGTTCGACTTACGACCAACTCGAGATCCGAACAAAAAAATTCGAGAAATATCTGGATTCGAAATCCAAACAGAAACTCGAAATCCGACCAAAAAATCTGGTGGTCTCTTTAAAAAATAGACAAAAACAACTGACACAAGACAGGTTTCTCTCCAAAGAAAACTTAATTGGTCGCAATGTTAATAAACAACATCCCTCAACTAGTGGATTACAGATGGGAGAAGGATAATTCACCTTCCATTGGACAGTAATGTTTCTCCTACTATTATTAATAATATTTTTATAGGTAATTTATAGGTAATAGGTAATTTATAAATCCGGTCTATATCAATAGATTCATAAATTTATTGTAAATCCGCAAACATTCAATTTGAAATTAAATGTACTTATCTTATCATTATTTACCAATATGATTTTGAAATAGGCACTTATTTGGAATGTTTTATATTGGGTAAATTTTGGGGGATCTGGAGCGGATTAATTCAATTCACATTATTTTTTTATTGGCAAATTTAATTCGAAATCCGAACAACTAGAGAATCGATCAGTCACCTGGATCGGATTTTTGTCGGATCTCGATGGTCCACTGTATTTCTATTCTTCGCTATCCGTTCAACACTTTTGCCACCCGGAATTCATTACCCATCAGGATTAGGAAACTGACTGTTCTTAATTATCCTAATAATTACAATCGCACTGGTCACTAATTACGTATGTGTATTATGTGGGTGTATGTATGTATATGTGTGTGTATGTGTGTGTATATATATAAATATAACACACACACACACACACACACACAAGGAACTGTTTACTAGATCAAATTCTTTTAACGTATGATTAGTGAATTTAATGTAATGCTTTATTAAGTACGTTTTTGGTGTTTGTTTAACTAACTTAACCCCCCAAACCCATAATCCAACTACAAGCAAATAGCGCTACAAACCGCTCTCTTAGCCAATAAAAAGTACGTTTGTCCCACCCATACTGACAAAGATTTGGGTATAAATACACATAATAATTACATAAGTAACTTATTCTAATAATGTTTCGAAGTGAACGCAACCTGCAATACACCTTGACATAAACTTATTACAATACATTGCATGGCCTTTCATGTCAGTGTAGATGGTAACTGATTCTAAATCGGCAAATTATTATAAGAAAAATTGTTATGAAGGTGATTTGGAAATTTATAGTTAGGAATGTAATTCGAAACTTTGGACAGCGCGATTTGTGGCTATTAGTGATATATCAGGTTATAAAGTGAAGGAGTTATTGTGGTGCGATTGGTGGATATTTTTAAATTTAGTTACCTTCTTAATAGCTTTCACGAGGAAAATTAACATGGCCATAGCGATAATTCCACCTACAAGCACTATGACTCCTACTGCGTAAAGAATGCTGTACAGTTGTATCACTTCATCGCGATCTATCACACGATTGGGAAAAATAAACCAAAACAAAAATAATACAATAAAACAAAATAAACCACGAGTCAACCATTCCATCATCGCTAAACAAGAAAATTAACACGATGCTTACCACCAACCCATTTTTGAAACTTGTTCCAATAGGGATGATTAAGGACTACCATCAACTGTCCTGCTAGCGACAATAAAATCACGGAAGTCATTAGAAGTCCAACTGAAAATGCCTGAAAACCAATTGCCATGCTTCACAAAAATCGCTTAGTCTGGTTTTTATTTCAATGATATTTTAACTTATGTGATTTTTACACATTTGCATTATACATTTTATACTATGATGGTTAATTTGTATAGTATAATGGACTTACAGCAGTGACTGCGCTGGCTGTGATGGCAGCCGATCTGAGGGTGCAGTCGGAACAAAATACTCGTAAACAACACAAAGTTCTGCACACGATACATCGCCATCCACGACACATCTTATGTTTTATAAATATGTCAGTTGAGCTAGGTTTCCAGTAGTGTGGTCTTTCCGAGTTCCTTCCTCTTGCTTGTGTTTAAAAATAATATTCATTATCACAATGTTATGTGACTTATTATTATCATTTAGTGAATTAATACATAGAAGTAAACCTATCAATAATGACGGAGGAGGGAGCTGACAGAGGTACGGAAATTTCTGAAATCGTTTATTTCCGTGTTGAGTTTTCGATTTGAATCAAAACATTTCATGCATTCAAAGAAAAAGTTCATTTTTTCAAATTGTTTTGTAACAATGCGCTATTTGATGATGAGCTGTTTTTAACCTCTTTTAAAAAAACATCTGAAATCTGAGGTTGAAATGATTCTGCAACTTTGAGCTTTTATTACTGTAGGTTCTTGGTGACCTACATAGCTGAAATTGTGAACATAGGCACTTTGTTGTATCAAATTTAGACGGATCAATGTCCGTCAATTCTGAGATTTTGTCACACGAAAGGTCAGTTTTTTCTCAAAAAATATTTGCTGACGATATATATACCTACATTTTAAGCCATTTCAACCCATCACACCATAGCCTACAAAGAAAGACAATGCCTACAAGAAAGGCCTACAAGAAAGACAAAGCCTATTGTTGTAGGCCTACACAAAGCTGAATGCTTTTTTTCGTTTTATAGTGTACTACCTCATTACGTGAGCAGCCATTCATTGATAAAACTGATCCATCCAATTAAACACTTAACATATTTCAGTTAAAAATATATTTTCACGTGTTTCAGTAATTCTGTTTGTGTATTTACGAGGTTGTAAAAGAGGTTATCAAAAAACGCAGTTCTTTTAACTATCGGTACCAGTACTTTTTCTTATTCAAGCGGCTCATTTTTATGAATTTTTTTCGATTATTATTCACTTACTTCTGTCCAGTGTTGTAATTAATACAGGCTGAAAGTATTTGAAATACTAATACAAATAGTTCATGAAAAAAGTATTTTAAATTCTAATACAAATACTTTGAAAAAATTGTATTTAAAATACTATTACTAATACTAATACATTTTTTCTAATACAAAATACTAATACAAAGTGGTGCTATAGTTTCAGTTCACACATTGAACTACAATATGGAGATAGGATCCCTGACAAAAACAACATCACTAACACATTCACACACTACCTCAATTCATGGGACCCATTAATAAAATTCACCTCTCAAAAATCTAATAAAAACATTCAATTTCTCGACCTCGACATTACCCTTACAAACGATGAAATTTCTTTCAAAATTTATACCAATTACAGTATTTGTTTTTAGAAGCAATAAAACTTCAAAAGATCGATCTGAGAGTTTATGTTGGTTGTTCCATTTATTACCATTACCCCTAGATTCACTATATTGTTTAACTATTACGTAAGGTTTAACTGTATTAGTATTTTGTATTTGAAATTTTCTAATACTTAACGAAAATTGTATTTAAAATACTAATACTAATACACACATCAGAGAGTATTTATAAATACTAATACTAATACAAAAAAAAGTATTTAAATACAGGTATCTATACAAATACTAATACGAATACATAACACTGATTATTTGTATAGAGAATGTTTAAAGTTAAACTTCTCTGCAAAGCAGGCACTCCACTTGATGCTTGATTGAAACTTGAGCTCAATGCAGCGTCAGGTCAATGGAAAATTAGAATTGGAATTGTGATGTAGTTTTTGTGTTTCGGTGGGCGCCATATAACAAACCCTCTTGGCAGTTGGTGCGCCTCTAAAATCCAAATTAGGGTTTGTCGGTTTTTCAAAACGGGTTTTTTGGTTAATTTTGTAAAATTCGAAAATCGGTTTTTCAATTCAAAAAACCGGTTTTATATACTAAAATTTGACTTTATAAATGGATTAATTTTATAATTTAAACACACTAAGTGCTTAATATTCCTGTACATTCCAAATAAAAATTTCTCATCTTGTTCAGTAGCTAGCAAAAGAACATTTTCTATTTCAGGCAATTTTGTGTCTAGAATAAGAACAAGATTAAGTATTCGTTCCGTGGATACTTTGTTTTTTGAAATTATATTTCCTGAAGAAAAATAAATGATTCTACTAAATGATTTTAGTCATTTAGGTATTTATTTTGTATTGCATGGATTATGTCATTTTGTTATATTTTTGTAGTTCCATAAACAGTATAATGTACTAGTATACATAGTTTCTACTTTCTTACTGATTTAATTATATATGATCTTAAGTTGACATTATAATTTAAACTACTTTTGTTGCCCATGTTATTATTTTTCAGTGTATAGTATTCAGTTTTATGTATCATTTTGGTGCTTTCCTGTTAATGATCATATTTCATGTTTAACTTTCTAACTTTCAAAATATCTGTCAGCCACTGGCAACCATTGTTTTGTACTATTTCCATTAGAAACAAAATAAACATTTATACAGTTAAAATATATATGTATGTTTTTTGTAAATGTAAAAATTCGAAAACCGGTTTAAACTGGTTTTTTGGATAGACTGGAATTCGAAAACCGGTTTTTTGAAAAGTTGATTTCTGTATAAACCCTAATCCAAATAACTAACTCAATGGAAAATTTTCTGATGCATCACTTAGTCAATTAAGAAAGAGTTCATTAAAGACTTACTGCTTCAATTTGTTGGTCAGTTCATTCACACACCTGAGGTACTTGGTATCTGGGCCCATAGCCTGTTGCAGAGGGTTATGTTTTATGTGCATAATGAATCTTAAGTGTGAATGGGTTACACACGTTTAATCACCATGAAAGTTGTTGCTGTTAATTGATTATTACTGAATACATGATCGATAAGTTTATACACTTAGGTGCTATATGGGAGACATATTCCAACAAAAATGACCACGATATTAGAATATTAGTTTTTATACCTTACATTTTGTTAAATAAGTTCAATTATTGTACGATGTGGTTTTATTGACTATCGAGTCAGAAACGGTTTTTAGAGTAGAAACCATTGTCATCTTTTATGAATCAATTTTATGTAGATGAGTAAATACGCCACAAGGCACGGGCGGAATTTTGGGCATGTCACACTATAGTTTAAATTTTGTCTGCGCTGGGTTGATCTTATTGGACAATTGTCCAAGAGGAAGTTTCGAAGTTTTTGATATATGAGTAACTACGGGACGAGGGTGTGGGTTTTCGACGCAAATGTTTAGCGGTAATTATTGAGACATCCAGGTAACTAGGTGTGTCCATTATTGTAAAGAATTTTTCACGAAGAAAGTAATTCACGTGTACGAAAGCGGCAGTACGGTGGAAATAACGGCTTAAGAGGGTGGAATTTTGCCCTGATTGTCATAGGTTTTTAGTTTTGTTTAAATCAGGCGTACTGGGCTGAAAGAATTTCACGGCGGAAGAAATTTTGCTGAATGTTTTAATGATTGGGACACACTGTTTGACCTGGGATGTTTCAATTTTGCTGAGGAACTAGTGGAGTGAAGTTCACCATCGCCCGAGGTTTTCTCGAATAGTAGAGAAGAATTTTACCATTTATTTTTGCGGAAGCAGACTGCCTTTTGTTTCAATTTTTTTACTCATATATTTCAATTGGGTTTAGACCTACTTTGTCAACTGTTCTGAGACTTTTTTCACGACTGCGTCGTTTTTGTTAGGATTTTAAATTAGAGACATACGTGTCATTGCCTAAATAAATAATTGCTCACCGGATATTGTCTAGTTTTCATTTTTTGTGTAGTGATTTTCCATTTTCTTGTGTTTTTCCGCTGTCTCTATCAATCGTATTTTGTGTATTATATGTCGCAAACTCGTCCCATTTTGGCGTTGAGCGGTGCAGGGCACCATCCTGTTTATAAACAAATTTTCTCGTGAAATTTAACTTCCGGATTATTTACCCAATTTTTCCTTCAAAATTTTCGGCTTTCGTATAAATTCATGTAACTTACATCCTGCAGGTGGTCCCAGATTTAATAATTCGTTCTTTAACTTTAAAGCACGGTCTTCACAATAACAATAAGATGTCAGGTTGGACATCACCCCATGCATCACCTGATCATTTTCTGATCATACGAACAACTGGTTATGTAACATAGAGAAAAAGGTATAAATAGGAACCACTATCAGCAGTTGAGGGAGAGCGAGAAGATCATCCAAACCTTTTCCTAACAGAAATTCTTGTTGAACAGCCTCAGAACTTTTCCATCAAACCCCTTTGATCAGAGCATAGATAGGTATTCTATGCTGGAAAATTAACCAAGTCCAGACTGCACACACAAAGATTTTAATTAGTTCATTTAATAACTTTGGTTAAGAAGACCATTTATGAGACTTTTGATAACCCTAATAATAATCCTTTGTTATAATATTTTCGTGTACTTCATTTTGTTAATAGAATTAGGATTGTATTGGTTTAATTGTGAAACTAATTTTCTTGGTTAATACTATTTTATTTGGATCTTGTTAAAACCCACTTTGGAATGGAAATATATAATTGTTTCATTTTTATTTTTTTTGTTATTAAAATTATTTTGTTTAAAGCTATCCAGTTGCAGTTGGCCATTTTAGTATTAAGTGCTTACTTGAATAAATACAATCAGAAGGTTGGTTAATAAATTGCAGGGTCCAGTACTAGAACTTTGAGGGAATCCTTAGAATCCCCCCCTCGAAGGTCGGCACCTTGTCGTGGTGAGGGGGCTTGCGTGTTCTAGGCTTCACCACCAGTGAAGTCTATGCATTACCAAGATCGACCACACTCATCTTTATCTTCATCTTATTATTTTTTTTTATTTTTTTTTATTTTATTTACTTATTTATTTTTTTTAATTATTTTTTTTTTTATTTTTTTTTTCCCAACTTCATCTTCATCTTTTTTTTGTTTTGCTTATTATTTATTTATTTTATTTATTTTATTTTAAATTTTGTCTCTTTTTCCCATTCCTGGGGGGGGTCCCTTTCCACTGTGGGCTTCTGGTGGTACGTCTTTCGGTGGGGAGGGTGGCACTGAAAGATCCCAGGGTGGCGTGAATGGGGGAACCCTAGTGACTCGGCTGCGGGGTCAAGGATCGTGAGGTTTTCCCGTAGAGGATAAAAGCCCAAGAGTTATGGGAGAGGGAGGGGCGACGCCCCACCATGTTACGGTCGGGTGTTCTCCTTCAGCTCTCTTGAAACTGCCCTGGGAAGAAGTATGCGTCGAAGTTCTGGAGACTTGCTCCGGGGTTTTGCTGGCCCTACGTCTAAAGTAACGGGCCCCCTTAACTGAGGTTAATGGTCTTTTCCAACCTCAAATCCCAATATGGCCACAACTATAGTATCAACCCCAAGCGATTCCTTATGCTCTCCTGTTACTGAGACCATGATTTCGGTTAACGGTGATATGTCCAATCCAGCAAATGTTTCACGCCCACCTC
>JAQIWH010003672.1:0-19132 GCA_034695005.1 Cryptops parisi
TGACTACATTAACCAATCCGAGAGCACTGCCGTGAACGGAGTAAAATACACGGCGCCGTGTATGTAGCCACTTCGTATAAAAAAATTACAAAATTAATTCCAATTTTTGATTGAATTTGGAACACTTGTTCCAACAACACTTTCCAAATTTTATCAAATATGTTTACGTCGGGTCATATTTATCAGGTGCCTTTGAAGGGGGCCATGACCACCCCCTTGTATACGCACATGCTAGGGACCAATTTTAAGTTGACTAAGTGTGTTGATTCAATCATGCATTTGAGAAATAAAAATATGTATCATTTAACCATACACTACACACACGAAATTGGTTCGTTTGATTGCGGTATTCAGTCATGGATTTAAACATTTCAGTTTGCTGATATAAAAAATGTGGAATTAATACAAAAGTGATAGTGAAAATTAACTGTACATAGATTTAAAAATTAAATTTGTTTGCTTGACTTGGAAACGTTTACAATCTGGTTTTCATCTTTTTTTTTTCTTTTTACAACCTTGTATTTAACTTAACCGTTAGGTGTTTGTTTGATGATTCAACATCTTTGCTGTTTTTTTTTCAACCCAATTCCCAATACCCCCAGAGAGCTGAAATTTCAAATGTAAATATAAACCATGGAATATTCTATTAAATTTTGACAGATCAATGTCTCGATTTTGATAAAATGACATGTAAAGCTAGAGATTTTCTCCTAGACTGTTGCTGACAATAACAACCACTTCATTAGTTTAGCCAAATAAATCATTGTTATAAATATACATACAGTACACACACATATACAGTATATTGTATATAGTACATAGTATATACATACATACGTACATAGTTTAGTACATAGTATATAGTACATACGAGTATAATTTATCGAGCAATCACTCATTGTTGTGGTGAAAAGGTTGTAGTAAAAAAATAATTTTTTTTCTTGTTTATAGGTGGCGAACTACTGCCAGAACCACGTGTTGGAACCAATTACATTGGAATATTCATGTATTCAGTGTTTGTGGGGTTGGCACTTCAACAGTTAGGGCCTGCTGTTGAATGGGTTCTTTGCTTAGCCGACACTATCAGAGAATTAATGCGTCTTGTCAGTCATTGGGTTCTTTGGTAAGATTTTAATTAATGTGTGTGATTGACTATCACAGTGTTGCTACCTTTTTGAAAGGGTTCACCTGGTCAAAATATTGATACTTTTGATGAATTGATAATAAATCTATATATCGATAAAATAATCAATCTTTTGGTTTTGGACAAATTCAAACCATAAGCTGTTTTTTAACGATATTGCATAGTTGTCGTCTTTATTTATTTAACTTGATTACAATCCAAAGAGATTGATACAAATCAAGGCAAAACAGGAAAATAACTAATTGTGTTGTTTTCATGTTTACAAACCTGGGATACCCGGACACTGTTTGGCTTCGTCCCGACACCCGGACCCAGACAAGCACCATGATTCCCAGACTGTCCAGGTGAAAACTGGACAGGTGGCAACACTGTTGACGATTGTCAGCTGTTTAATCTAGAAATGTTGTACGGAATATATTATACTATTTGTTTACTTAGGCCATTAACTGTTCTCCAATCAATATAAGTGTTTCCAGATTAAGAAATTGTATTTACTTGATAATCAGAATTTGTTTAAAAAATGTGTAATGTGGAAATTATGTGACATTAGCAAAAACAAAAATAAAATGAGACCAGACATTTAGTTTGTAATGAAATGTAAATATAAGTTACCGTCAATGTACAGTATACTTGGTCATTCTATACATAATGTTAATGCATATACATTATAGAAATTTTCTATAATATGCCTACAGAAAATTATGTATTCTATAGAATGCCTACCCTGGATTAGGTAATGTATGAAGTTAGCATTGGAACAGTTACATTAATCAAGAATTTAAATCAGGGTTATACTTAGAACTACTTTTGAACTACTTATTACTTAAAAAATTTCCAGAAGTGTTGCAAATTAACCTTTTAATAAGCTAGTTGTAGGCTTATACAAGATGTTATTTCATACCGGTACATTGTCAAAAAAGGCTTGGCATATTATAGAATAAAGAATGGAAGTAATTCTGAATCATAGTTTATTAATAAAAATGTTTTATATTATGCAGTCTGTCATTCCTGAAAGGTAGCAATAGTTATTCTGAATCGTCCTATAGACAGTTCATACTGTGGTATATGGAATGTTCCAACATTTCTGGATTAAGAGTATTCACGTGCAAAGCCTTGCACAAAACCTTTTTCAGCCCGCCCCAGCCTTTTCGGCAGGCTGAGCAGATATATGGGCTAGCTCCAGCTCGCATAAAGCTGTCAGTTCATCCCACGTGATTGCATGGGATAAACTTATGGGTTACATTTTTTTTCTATTATATTACATCGTATCCAACAGTTTTTCTATTATATTATATCGTGTCTTTTGTGATGTATGGAATGAACTGACGGGCTGAAGTCAGCCCGCCAGGCTCGGCTTGTAAACATACTCAGTTTGTCGAAAGGGCTGGGGTGGGCTGAAAAAGGCTTTGTGCAAGGCTTTGCTTAAATGTTAAACTTATTTCCACAAAAAAGTTTATAAGAAAGGATTAATGTAATGTCATTTGTTTGTTAGGGTATCACCAGTAGGCCTGTTTTTCCTCATCATCAGTCATATCATCACAATGAAAGACATTAGTTATACATTTCACACATTAATCTACTTTCTGATATTTTTTTTCCTTGGCATCTTCATTCATTGCTTTATCACCACTTTCGCCATCTTTCTTGTAATCACAAGATCCAATCCATTGCTTTATGCATTCAATCTATTATGGGGAATTTTCACCAGTTTTGCAACTGGTACAAGGTAAGAAAACCAACTTAATATAAAAGGTAAACCTTAGTAAACTGCTAATGCTCGAGTTCATTCTTAGCGTATCCGCAATTCCGTTTATGCTGTTTTGTGTAGAAGAAAAAAACGGTGTGGATCCAAGGGTTTCTCAACTAGTGGTACCATTTGGTGCTAATATCAATATGGATGGTCGAGCTCTGTTTATCGGCATTGCTGTCTCCTACCTTTGTCATGTTGGTGGAATAAAGCTCACTTTTATCAAAACTTTCTTTTTACTGTAAGTATTGCTTCACAATTTTCTTAAAATTACTTAGAAGTAGTTAGCAGTTTGAAATGAATAGGTGGTTGAAAATTATTAAGCAATTGAACTTGAACTAAATTTTCACTGATATTTTGTGGACCATGTCATTGGGAACAACTGATTTAAACCATGCATTTAGGGTGCATATTTTTGGTTTGAAACAATTTGATGCTTAGTGATGAGCTAAAGCAGTCTAAATTAATAAGTACTTTAGTTAATAAGCATAAATAAGCCTCTTATCTCTATGGACGAGCATTCACCTTCAGTGGCATCTATTGCCTTTTTTAGCTTATGCCAAATAGTATAGCTATCGTGGTTTTACTAGTTGAGTCTGAATTGCAAGTCATAAATGTAGGGGAAGGCAGTGGTGTAGTCAGGGGTACACGCCGTGTGCCCACCTCTTTATCTCTTTTACTGAAAAACATTTTTCCTATATAATATGCCATACTTAATCATAAGCCTGTACCCACCTTTTTATTTAGCACTACACCACTGGGGGAAGGTGACCATTTTTTGTCCAATGAACCTGTAGTCAGTGACAAAATTGTTAGAGTGGTGTGAGGATTCAAGAGTTTAATAACCAATTCCTTGCTCTTAGTGATAACATTCGAAACATACGTGAAAACTTTAAAGCAATGAGCGTATCAATGGTGTAACATTGAAATTTCTGTAACAAAATCGTGGTCGATACGGTTTTTTTTTTTTTTTGTTAACTGTTTATTTCTTTCAGTCATTTAAATCCAAACAAAACTAAAGCATATTTAAATTTCAAAGTATACAAATTTATTTGAGGAAGAAGAAATTGGTGACTGAACGGTAAAAAACCTCTTATACGGCTATTACCAGTACTCCATCAGGGCAGCCATTTGTTCATTAGTTTCTGTAGGCAGTTCTTAAACAAAAAGATGAACAGCAAACAAAATAAAGCCTAACGTTCCCTCATCTTTTTAAACACAATCCTCGCTGGAAGCTACATTTACCTACTTTTCAACAAATGTACACCACTCCCTTATATATGGAAGGTTTTGGGGGTGGTTGCAGTGGCGCTCTCTGATCAAGGGAGGAAGCAAAACTATTTGTTATTTAAAACAACACGATTTAACACAAACAAGATAGCCTACAGTTAAAAACATGTTTGTAAAATTCCACTTTTTACTCTTGGGTGGGCGATGGTCTCTTTGCGTCCCTCTCAACATAACAAAGGTCCCTCTCATGGCTCATCTCATGAGAAGTCTGAATGGCCCTTTTAAGCATGCCGATTATTAATAGCAATGCCCAAACTTTGTTTTCGTCAAACAAAACTCATGTGAAGTTAAGAACAAATGGGTAAAAATACTATATAGGCTACCATATTTTCGCTTTACCATTTTTTTACTCAAATTTCTAGTCGCGTCTTATATTCTCAAAGCTACGGTATATCAAGCCCAATCCATTTTCCAAGATTTTCAGTTTTTATTTGACCATGTAGCTCAAACCATTTACGAGATATTCATATTTTTAAACACGGGCAAAAACTTGTCTCATCCCTTATTAATCTACTCACTGTATAAACTTGTCTCATCCCTTATTAATCTACTCACTGTATAAACAAAAGCAAAACATTACGTCCAGGGAGCGATGTTTGTAATCTGCATCTGGCAAGGACTATACGTTCTTTTACGTATACGCAGTATACGTAAAAGAATTAACATAATGTAAGGTGATCTTATAACTAGATCACAGTTATAACATATACTGATGACAATCCTTTGCTGAATTAATTTAATGATAACTGACTATTAGGTGAAGTGGATATCCTTTTAACATTTTAGCTTTAAGTAATTTTTGGATTTGAATATGCTACTCAATAGTATGAAGAACTACTTTTAAAATTAGCTATCCTGCATTTCATAGTTTGTTCTCAGTGGTGGGAAGTGTGGATATATCTCCTACTGACGAGCGTGAGCTACAGAGTTTGGTTGTTGACGTGTCAAGATACTTGGGCTTGAATCCAGAACTGATACCAAATGATATCGATTCACTTATTTCTATTTGTTGGCTTTTGTGAGTTTTTGTTTTACATCTTGACATATTGTGAAAAGAATAATATAGTTATTTATACTAGTGCCAGTTATGTTATGGTCAGTCAATAATCATGTGCAATGCTAATACTGCTATAAAACTGATTTCAATAACAATAAGTAACTAACAATAACATCATTTTTCAGCATAGTCCCCTTTTCAATGCACTTATTCCAATGTTGCACATGCCTTTTTTATGCCTGCAGGAAAAAAATGTTTTCGGCTGAG
This sequence comes from Cryptops parisi, assembly GCA_034695005.1. NCBI lineage: Eukaryota > Metazoa > Arthropoda > Chilopoda > Scolopendromorpha > Cryptopidae > Cryptops > Cryptops parisi. The sequence continues at coordinate 5,446 of JAQIWH010003672.1, forward strand.
CATCGAGCTATGAATGCATCGTTTCTTTAAGTTCGACATCAGAGGTGAATCGATTGCTCCTTAAGATCTATTTAAGTGATCCCAATAGGTGATAGTGTGAAGCCGCAAGATCAGGACTCAGGACTAAAAGCAGGATGAGACATACCCTAATACTTCCCAATGTATGGTGGATTTCAACAGTTGCTACACCTCCAGATCACAAAAAACGGATCCCCGAACGCTGCTGCTCTATGATGCAAACAGAAAGTGGAGCAACCATGTTTAACCAGTCATAACGATTTAAGAGTTCCAAATTCTAAACATTGAAACTTTGTTATAGTCACTGCAGATATGTGCACCTCTCAACATATGGGCAGGAAAGCAATACGACAACCAAAACAAAAAGAAATAATATCTGTAGAACTAAAATTTTTGAGTGACAGATGTGACATCAATATCGATGTTAAACTCGATATAATTGAGTACTTTTGGTTTTTATTCCCCCCCTACAACTACATTGGTATGCATCCTAAATTTGACCATGTAACTGGATTGTACCATTTTTGGGCTAACCATCGCTTGCGCTGGGAATTGCATTACTAGTAAAGATATAAAAATATTGCACATAATTATTGACTCACCCTTGTACTAATGCAAAGTTGTGTTTAACTGACCATTTGATGATTGCAGAGATAGAGTTCAAGCATGTGCTAATGTGTTTGGGGATGCACTTGGTGCCAAAATTGTTCATGTGCTTATTAAAAAAAGAATGGAACAGGAGGACAACAGGGCTTTCATGTTTTCTTCCATGGACGATATTCTGGGAGGATATAATGACATTAATGAAAAAATGTATGGCTGAAATGTGATTATACATCAATGGAACATACAATGCTTGAATTTACCACGGTTGCTTAATAATTAATGAATTAATTAGGATGCACAGTAAACAACAGCTAATAAATCACATGATGTTCATACCAAAGTAATTCTGTTAAAAACTTTTTGTTTTTCCACACAGTAATTTTTAATTGAAATTTGTTTTCTGGCTTCAATGATATTAACTAAACCTATTACAGTTATTGGATTTTAAATATATTATTATTATTCGTTAAACTTTCCAATCTAATTTTTTGATCCTAACATTTATATATCAAATGAGTAGTGGGGTTATTTTAATGTTGTATGGCTTCCAGACTTGTGCATGTGGACTGTTGGTGAAAGGCAATCACGTAGGACACTGCAAGAAAAAGAGCAGAAGTTCTCCCAAAAGTCGTAGACCATGTTGATTAGAGTGATTGGCACAAGCACTTTTTGTTTGTCTTTATCAAATAAAACTTGATGGTCAGTGTTCAGGCCACATCCATTGAGTTCAGCTCTCAATCTGTGTCGTTTCTTCATTATTTGGCTATTTCGATATGTGTCATTAGGGGCTATCAAGGAGATGCTATCGTTATCGCCATAAGAATAGTCAGGACGTGGAGTGTACTTTGGTGCCAAAGGGGAGATACTCCAATTGAGACTCTCCTCGTCATCATTTGGCTGGTAAGAAATTAACGAATGCTGGGAACCGGTAGAAAACCCTCCAACATATTGACTGGTCCAGTTTGTTTTGTGCAAATCTGTAGTGATGGGTAAGAAGCGAGACCCCATACTCATCTTCAGGCGGTTAGATGTGGTCTTGAGCATTCGTTGCAAGAAGTCGGTAGATTCATTTAGCAGCGATTCCTCCTCGATGATCTTCATCACAAAGCGATTGGACAGTTTGGGAAAATCTACAACAGTCAGCAAAGATGACAAATGCTCAATGCGGAGTTGAGTACCGTGCTTGATCCACTTGAGGATGGCCTTGAGCTTGATGTCTTCGGTGACATTGCATGAAGTCAGATTGACGACCAACTTCAAATTTGTGTGGTGCAGCTCCAAATAGTCATAGGAGTTCTGAACTTCCTCAAAGCTGTTGGCCAAGTAAATCAGGATCTTACGTTTCAACTGGATCTCGGAATACTTTTCAGCAATGGTCAACGTGTCACTAAAATCGCCTGGACTCAACACAGCGAGCAGCGAGTCACAGCAGAAGGTGATAACAGCATCCATTTTCAAGTGGTGAGCTGCATCCAGCACGAGCTTAAGCTTATCCAAGTCATTGCCTACTACGCTGCACAATGTTCCACAGTACATGTATTCTAGCAGTAATTGCATCGCTTCTGTTTCAGCCCATGGTAGTGAGATGGTTGGATTGTTAGTGTCTAATATGTCAAACATTTCAACGAGATACTTGCTATGAGCTGCTAAAATGATTCGATGAGCCTTAAATTCTCGGTCTCTACAGACTATGGTGACATCAGAAAATTTTTTTTCTTGCCATAACCCGCTGATACAACTAGTCATCGACTGAATCTGCTCTTTCTGGAGGTTCTGCTTGGCTAATTCCATTGTCCTGTAAGTTAACAAGCTGAAGAAAAACAAACTATAATTAGGCCATTTTTGTTTTATCACTTTAGTTTGCAAATCAGCTTGATGATAAAACTTACCATAACAGGAAATTTCACATTTTTTCTAATGTCAATGTTAAAGTCTTAAAAAAACTGGATCCCACGGGGGAAAATTAAGTTTTCAGTCAGTTTAGGAAGCAAAGAAATTAAACCTGAAATATCGTTTTAATTTTTAAAAAAATTTGGAAGACAGGTTGCTAGGCTAGTTGAGAACTGTGAATGCTGCAACCTGCTATTGTTGTAAATTGAGTGAAAGGAACGTGCAATTTGTGTTTATTTTTAATTGCTTATTAGACTGGTAAAAGAGGAATATTAACAGGAAAAAAATTCCAAAAATGGAAGAAGTTCGGCAAATTATGTCTAAATTAATGCTGGAAATGTAAACGAGTTCAATGAATTTAGTCTTCGTCTTGTCTTGCCAAGAAGAATGGCTGTATATGCACTGGAACGAAATCCTTTTCAGGCAAGAAATGTAGAATTTATCTAAATGAAATGTTTTTGATCTGTTCTTATTCTTTAACCTACTAATTTTTTTTTTGTCATTTGTCAATATAAATCACAAGCAACTTTATTCCTTTACATCAGAGGTTCCCAACTGGTGGTATGCGTATACCTTTAGGGGTATGCGAAAAAAATTCAGTAATGGCGGAAAACGGTACAAAGGTGTCAACAATGTAAAATAAGAGTCAAAAGTTTGTCAAATTATTGAAAAATAACTTAAATAATAATTTTGTTATTATAATTGATAAATTAAATGGGTTACAATTTGCTGTGACAATGAATTTTGAAATGTAAAAATGTATGCACTAATTGTTCACATTTCAAGTACTGTACTGTACATTGTTAATATTAAAGGTGCCAATTATGGAAATGCTCTGCCAGGGGGTAGCAAGTGAAAAAGGTTGGGAACCACTGCTTTACATCAATGTAACAAGTTGGTGTCTAGCATTATTGCTTTGGAACCATTTGATAGCCAAACTGGAACTGGTTGTTAAGAGATACTGTACAATTAATGGGACTACAAGTTTGAATTTTTTTTTTTGCAGCATGTAAAGGCATATTGAACTAAGTCAACCAATCTTTGATTATGTTAAATCAGACTACAGTAGGCCCCAGTTCATACAGGCTGTTAGGTTTCAGACTGACCCCTTGTTGAAAGCAGAACATAGCCTCTTGCGTTTGTAAATGTCTAATAACTTGTAAAAGCTTAATAAAAAATTTCAACTATCACAATGTGCAGAATAGACCTAAGGCAAAAAAAAAAAAAAAACATGCGAGTAAAATAAAATTAATAGATTCATTTTATGGATCTATATCATTATATCTCATATAAGCAGAAAGAGAAAGAGCAGGACAAGTGCCAAACATAATGAACGGTAGTACCCTATCAAAATAGCCTGCATCAAGTCAGGCTGAACACAAAATAGCCTCACTCAAAACAGCACAAGAATAATTATAAAATTGTTATAAGCCTAAATAAATTAATTTATAACAATTATATTTAATGAATTAAACTAATTGTCAAAGGCTTTTAAATTGTTAAATCTAAACGATTATATATTATTTAATTTATTTCCTTCCAGAGAGATACATCACAGACCAGCCAATGACAGTAATTTATTCCTGAGCTGTTTTGACTTGGGATTTTATTGTTATTTTTTCTTGCTTGAGCTTTTTATTTTGACGAGTGACCATGATTTTATAACCGTGTTTCATTATGAACATGGTTATAAAATTTTGTATTAGACGAGGAATGCCGAAAAGGCTGGGCCCAGCCCGGCTGTATTTTATACGTAACACTAACATAGTTTTCCAACATAGATCTGAATTATAACATATTTTTTTAAAAAAAATAAGCAAAAATATTTGGATACTCAATACATTTTTTAAACACAGGACATTAACTCCACGTTTGCTCAGATTCTTCCAACATTAGGCTCCAACGTAAGTGTAATGATGTAATAGTTTGTCATTTATATTCGTTATTAGTGTATAATCCAACTTCAGAGCATTGGAATTGTTCATATAGCATCCAAGTTGTTGCCACTAATTATACACTTAACATTTACATATTGGTACTGCATTTTATGCAAATTGAAGGAATTAAGTAAAAATGGTATTTAATTTCCAAGTTGCAATTTTGCCCATTTTTTAATCATAAACGATACCCTTGAATTTAGTGCAATTTTTATGCTCTGGAGGTGTATAACTAGATTTGAATGTCTGTGTATAGTGTTACCAAGTAGAAAACTCACTTTGCTTTCAGAGAATCACCCCTTCAGTGAAACGCTGGTCGCCTTCTGCAGATTCTCAGATCGAGCGACTCAAAGGACTCCAAAATGGATTATTGGGCGACTTTACCGTCAAGTGCCATGGTTTTGAATATCGCACCCACAAAGTCATCTTGGCCATCCACAGTGGTTACTTTTACCGCATGTTTTCATCTGATGTGAAGGACAGTCATTGTGGTGAAATCAACATAGAGGAACCGTCCATCCAGCCAGCGTACCTCGAAATGCTGCTTGATTACATGTACACAGGAAATATTGAAGTCAACAAAAATTGCATGCAGATTCTTGCTGTCAGCGAATTCCTTGTGATGGAAGATGTTTCAGCGATATGCTGCACTTCCCTTTTAAAGTCTGTTACTAGTGATCGCTTTATTGAGACTTGGGATGTTCTGAATCTGTACGGCAAGAAAGCAATGGAAAAAAACCTGGTTGATACGCTGGCATCACAATTCAGCAAGGTGCAATGGAGCAAAGAATTTCTGCAACTATCCTACGATCGCTTGAACATCCTCCTCAAGAATGCCAACAACAACAACACCGACATGAGATCGACCTTCCGAGCAATTCTTCGCTGGGTTCGAAGCAACATCGAACAAAGAAAGCAGTACCTCGTCATGTTGAAAGACTTCATCAACCTAAATTCCCTGCCGCTGCCCTTTTTAATATCAATGCTGGAGGACACAACACTGATGAAAGAGATTCCCCAGCTGTCAGTGGAAATTATGACGACTGTCATCAACAATCGCCTATGGCTAAAGAAGAAAATCTTTGTTCTTTGTACCATCAACCAAGCTGAAGAATCAATCTCCATCGAGTGTTTCAACTCAGAACGAGCTAAAGTGGCATCACACATTTGGGAATTGGATGACCCTTCCAGTTTGTCCAAGAGCATGGCATGCGGACTAGTAAGTCAGTTGTATCTCATTGCTCCTAACAGCGTATACACTTATTCCCTTGACACCAGAGACACTATGAAGTTGAATTACACCTCTAAACTTGCGGCTAATCCAAGAGCACAATGCGCTGTGAGCCACGTGGCATTGTACTTAGTATGTGACAACCATGCTGAAGAGTTCTTGTTGCCAGAATCGTACGATGGATGGCAAAAGAAACCAACACTACTCTACCAGCCCACATCCCCAGTGGTTCTTACTGTCGATGAGACATTGTATGTCATCAGTACAGATTTGTTCATCCAATATTTCAGCAACCGTGAGAACAAGTGGGTTGCTGTGGATCGACGCTCGACATTTGAGAACTGCGAGGAACACATCCTCTCTGGGTTCATTGCCAGCTCGACTGAGAACAAAAAGATTTACCTACTCAAGACTTCCAACTGCACCTTATACAAAATCGACACTTTTAACCACGACATTTACTCTTGCTCGTTACCCACTGATAATGCATTACCGTTCATCCGTTGCATAGACGTGTTCGAAAATGAGGATGAATTGCGAGTTCTCATCATCATTGAAGATGGCTTGTGGATGGAATACAAAGGATTGCCTGCTTGGGTTCACTGCAATGCTGAAGGAAGCATGGCGCTCAGAAAGACCCCCGCTTTTGAAACTGGCGTCAAATGGATCCCTAAAAACAGTGTTTCTGAATCCCGCGGCTATTTGGCAAACACCAAGAAGCAAGTCGATTTGGCTCTAACTACTGCCATGCATCTTGAATGAGTTTCGTTATTTGGGCGAATTTTCCTCCGATATCACATATATAATTGGAGGAATATTGATCAGCTTTATAAAAAATTAAAATGTAAGTAAAAACATATATTTCTGATCACAAGAAAGCAATACCATTACCAAAATTTTTATCTATGTAGTCAAGCAGCTTATCACTGAATATCCAGATGTACTTTTTTCGAAATTCTAGTGAAAAATGAGTTCATTAAAAAAAAACCGAAGATTTTTACAACGAAAATTGTGGTTTTATTATTGTTTTACTGACATAAAATCCAGTGCCTTTGTATCCGCACATTCATGAGTTTGCCTATTCACAATGGACAGTTGAAAGTCCTTCATCATACACACTGGCATCTCAAGAGTTTCTCCTTCCTGCACAATGCCTTTCTTAATAAAATTTCAATGACAGCCCTTAAGTGTAAAAAAAACAACCAAAAAAACTCGTGATTTTGAGAAGAAGTGTACTGTACAAACAAAGGATGATGTAATAATTTGGCTTCTTAACCTTTTCCTTTTCCTAATCAAAATTGTAACATGGACAAGAGACTTGAGACCTTTTCTGGATCAAGCCTTGGATACTAAATTTTACAATGGCCAGTCCATTTGTTTTCGATTAATTCGTCAGACATCTGAAAAGTATTTTAGGTACTTTCCATTAGCTAACCAGCCCTGCTTGGATTATAGGTTTGGCAGCCAGGTTAGGTTAAACAAAAATGAATGACGTATTAAATGTACTGATCGTAGTAATCCATTGAGTTATTTTTTTTGTTCGTTTAACTATTTAACCTGACCTTGCCCCAACCAAACCCACAACCCAAGTACAAGCAAGTAACACAAGGTGGCTGGGTTAGCTGGCTAATGGAAAAGTACCGAATTTTATTCATATTCATATTCCATTCCAAGAAAATGAGTTGTTTTTTCTTTCAATGGAAAATAACATTTATTTATATAAAACATGTGCATTGTGTATTCATGTATATGCATATATTTATGCAATATTTTTTTTTTACATTTTTTCTTTGAATACAGTAACTTTAAACCAAACTGGTTTACAATGGTATATTTATCATATATTAAACATTCAAGAACAAAAAAAGAAGAAACAATTACAACCAATGTCAGACTACCAGTGTCATGAAATAATTAAAACATTTGCGCAATTTAAGAAACATGCTTGTGAGCATTAAAACTGAGCAACTATTAATACACATCTAGTTTCTTTTGTAGAACGTTAATAGGGTTACATTTTCAGAAAAACTGCATAGCCAAGATTAGTCATTCCTGATAAACGTTCGAGTCTTTCTGTTTTGGTCTTCTCTGGATTGTACACAGCAATTTGCCCCTTTGTGTCCAGAATGTAAACCATTTTCTTGCATAGTCCAATGGCTACTATTTCCTCCAGATCAGCTTGGAAGGTGCGTCGTTTAGATATCTGCATTCCTGAATCCGTTTCATACATGTAATGAAATGCACTCTGGTTTGCTGGTGAATGCATTGTAGAATTACAACATCCTATGGCAAAGATTCTTCCTGCCACTGCCAGTGTGCAGTAGCGCATTTCTGCAGGCTGTCCTCCTATCGGAAGTTGGCAGGTGGTTATTTTAGTCCACTGGTTCATGTTTGGGTCGTAGATTTCGCATGAGGCCTCTGTTTGTGTCTTGATTTGTCGTTTCTTATATTGCTCATCTTCAATGATGTAACCTCCAATAATGATCAGTCGTTCTTCAGTAGCAGTTACACATGGCCGTTCGTAACTGCTGCAAGTGTTGGCCATGATTTTCCAGGTGTCGGATTTAGGATCGTAACGTTCGACTTTGTTTACACGGGTGTTTAACTGGCTGACTCCTCCCACCACGTACAGGTAATTCTGGAAAAAGGCACTACCGCTGTAAAAACGGGGGTAAGTCATCGATTTGCGCTTTCCCCACTGCTTAGTGTCAACATCATAATCAGTAACATCAGCTATAATTTCCCAATTTTTAGTTGCGCCACCAATAAAGTATATGCAATTATCTTGTGATGCAACTGAGAAAAAGCCTGGGAAGTTTTCCAACATCTCGGTGTGTGTCGTTTCAGGAAAACCTTTTGCTCCAATATTGATAATGTTCAAAAGGTTGGGTTCACCTTCGTCATCAGTTTGACTGATGGTAACCAAAGTCGTTGGTTTACCATCATCTGGCAATGGTGTTCTTGGAAATTCTGGCTTTGACTGGTATCTTAGAACTTCCGGTTTTGGAAAGTTTGTTCCAAAGCTTCTGTTTTCGAATCCATGTTCTCTAGGTGGAGGTCCCCTCATAAAATTTTTGTTTCTGTTTTCAATAACATCTGCGACCCCTTTCATGTCAGGCATGTCAGTAATCTTTGGACGATTAGTTCTACAAGGCAGTTCCATTTTGGGAGGTGGAACCTGACGAATGTTATTATTTGGATATCTTGTGTTTTCTTGTTCTTTGTGTTGAGCATTGGTTATTTTGTTTGGGAAATGCTGTGTGTTGTCTCTATTTGGGTCGGTACCAGCCAGTGGTTGGAATTTACTGGATGGAGTTGATGGGATTGATGATCGTCCATGATTTCCGAAATGCTGTGTGTTGTCTCTATTGGGGTCGGTACCAGCCAGTGGTTGGAATTTACTGGATGGAGTTGGTGGGATTGATGGTCGTCCATGATTTCCAGTAGGCCCATCAGGAATTCTAGTAAGAGTAGCAGTCGGTGTTACGCCATTAGAAACACTTGGCTTTATTTTAGCAGAAGCTTGTAGATTCAAGAAGTTACTTTTGGTCTTTACAGGAGTTGGTGGATCTTTAACTTCACTCAGTTCATGGGTCGGTGATGTTTTTTGTGTGGCAGAATAACATGGCTTTAAACTTTCTATTTTAGCAGAAGCTTGTAAATTCAGAAAGTCACTTTTAGGCCTCACAGACAGAGGCTCTTTAGCTTTACTCAGCTCTTGGATCACCGTTTCTGATGTAGCACCATTGTTGATTCTCGGAGAAGCGGTGTTTTTCCCACGAGTTTCATCTGTTTCATGAATGAGTTCCATGGACTGAGTAGATAACAGACCATTCTTTTGATCGACAAAATGAAAAGGTGAATTACTTCGAGTAGATATATTGCTTGTTGTGTTTGATTTTCTTGCCTTAAAACGACCACGTATTTCTTTATGTATGGAGTTTTCCAATTTGGGGCAATTTTCGATCAGTGGATTATCTGGCAAGTCACCAAGGTAATCGTCTGTTATCTCTTCAAACTTGACCACTTGATTAAACAGTTTTGCCAAATCATTTATTCGGGCATCTTCCTTATGTTCAATCCATTTGAGAATTTTGTCAATTCTGACGTCCATTTCATAACCACAATCTGGTTGTGCCAGTCGCGATGCTAGGATGCTTAATGGAAGTTCGAGGTAGTTTTCAGACTCAAAATCTTCAGCAACTTTTTCGAAAACAATGGTTTTCACATCCTCCATGTTTAAATCATTGGCCAATTTTAGCATGCAGGGAATAGGATCATCCCAGTTTTCTAATGCAACCTTGCAACAATATTTTATAAGTAGAGGAAATTCCAATTCTTTTGCATATTGCAAAAAGTGTTCCAAGATCACTGGATCGTTCCTAGGCATCTCAAATTTACCAATGTACATGAAATCCAAAATATTCTTTAAATAATAAACTTTAAATCCATCCATATCAAATTCGACAGCACGATCAGCATCATGTTGGGTGAAAAGTCTGTAGAAGAATGGACTGCATGCTGCAAGTACTGCTCTGTGCACTGGAAATTGTTGATCATCACATATCAGTATGGTATCTGTGAGAACTACATCGGTTCTCATTGCTTCAAAATTCATGGCTAAGTAAGCATGTAATTCACACTGAACTTCTATTTTTTCTGCCATGCTTTCTGTCTTATGTGTACACCTAGAACAATGTAACAAAGAAAATATCAATGTAGTGTATGAATCTGAGTGCAGATAAATCACAAAAAATGTCAACAATGTCGTTTTGCAGCTAATAATCCTTTTGTCTGGGATTATTATTTATTTACACAGGGAAAAATTACTTGTTCCATATTTCCGCGAATATGATGCATCTTATACAAGATTTTACACAATGCGCTCCCCACCAGCATTTTATATTCATGTGCATCTTATATAAATTAGAATAAACAATTAGGGACAATAAGAAATGGGTATTTATTTTATAACCAATAAAATGTAAAAAAAAATTTATATGAATGAGTGTTATTAAGAGGTCTTCAATATCCTCCAGTGTCATTATTACAAAACATTACAATTGGAACCAGTCACAAGTTTAATTTCAATTTCCAGTAAGCTGTTTCTTAGGTTCATCTCATGTGTGCATCTTATAGTCGGGTGCATTTTATGTTTACAAAAAATACAATAATATGAGCACAATTAGCCTGCAACGTTTGCACGTAAGATCAGTCATTGTCATTACATTCATGGGATGGAACACCTTTATTTTTTTTTTGTTTTCCTGTAAAATTTCCAGAAAGTGACTTGTGACGTTTCGGCACCCACCGATTCATATATTGAAATTTGTAAAAATTTAGTTATTTAAAAATTTGGTGAGTGCAGGAATTTATTCTGCACTCAGGATTAGGATGCTAAAACTTCTGATCTAGTTAGGGTAGTTGCACCAGTAATGGACGGGTCTTCAGTAATGGACAACAGTACTGTACTACAGTTGTAAATAATAAGCATTGTAATTAAAATGCAGAACTACAAAGCTATCAGTCTTTAGATGATAGTCTAATAAGTTGATAAAGATGTTGGTATGCGGTGTTTTTACACAATTTCAGCAGGAAAAATTTAAACTTGCTGACCATGCATCAACACTCAGCTAGTCATTTTTCATAAGGGAAGCAGTTTTTCAATTTCTTTTAATCTGTTGAATTTTGAATGGTTTTTTAACATGTTTGTTTTTATGCATAGTTCAATATGTGTATAAGGTAATTAACTAATATTTTTCATGGATGTGGATTAAGGCCTCCAAGGGCCATGGGTGTCCATTACTGGTATCCCAGTTTTGGGAAAATCCAGTAATGGACATGAATGCATGTCCATTACTGGGTTTTTAATCATTGAAATAAATAGCTAAAACATAAGTATTCTTAACGTTTAACTTAAGATAAACATTTTAAACCTTCAACAAACAGTTTTTGGGCATGGACTCCAGTAATGGACATGCATTGACAATACATGTATTCATGTATATATCCACCTTAAGTACTGCTAGGTCCATTACTAGTTTGGTTTTGCAGCACAGTTATTTAACAGTGCTTTGTTAGTGGGTTGGTTTAAAATGTTTTCTTCGAATTCCCCTTAAGAAACAGCAAGATTAAAAAAATTTGGAACAAAAAAAAATAACGTACGTACACCCCAAAAACATAACCCTTCTTCTTGCACAGTCAGGTAAAAAAGCATTCTTTGCCCATTGTTTACAGTTTCTGGTAGTAAAAAAAAAGGGAGCTTAATAACGTTAATAATTATCGTTAATTGATGGGGGGCCCCAAATACAACTGCGTGTAGGTCCCCATGAACCATAAATCCACCACTGCATATAAGGAAAATACACTTTATTTTATAAATGACTTATTGCTGTAATTAACTAGGTCTACTAGTATCCTCTTTGAAACAATTGTACTCTGTAACCTGTACAAGTCATAAATAAAAGTTTAACAAGTTAATGCATTTATTATTTGGTCCTGATAAATTATGGGACAAATACTAGCCTACGAGAAAAAGGGGTAATAAAACATAAAGGATGGTAATTATATATTGTCCCATAGACAATATGTAACAGAATGTCAGACAGTCCCATAATGTAACAATGTATATTACCCTAACAATAATGATATTCCTAAAGAAACTCTAAAAAGTAAAATTATTGAATTACTGTACATAGATAAAAAGCTAAAAGTGGTATAAGAGAAAACCGACCTGACAATGAAGCAAGCACCAAAATAATAAAACAAGATGCAATAGTATAAAAAGAACCAACTCACTTTTCATATATTGTTGTGAACAAGCTGGTGTTATTTTTATAAAACCATAACAATAACAATGGGCTATTTTTTCCTCATTTATTATATCTCTACCACCACCCAAACTTTTATAGTAACTGACCCAACTTAATTACCAAATATTAATGCTCTCATAAAGTTAATAACTGGGTACTTCTGCATTATACGTTTTTAGTAGCTGAAAACTTAGTGAGTTTTAACCCTCAATCTATATATCAAAGGGACTTCAAGAGTTCAATTGTGAGTGGCGAATTTAGTTCACTGTCATTACACTGTACTTGTATGATATTTTTTACAATTTCAATCATTTATTTTTTATACAGGGTGATGTAAAAGTCTGGTCACAACTAAATATTACAAAAACCATTAGTGTTATGAAAAGTTTGATTGTAATGTATGTACAGTATATAGACCATGGGTTATCCAATGATGTTACGGTAACATCACGAAGTGACCTGAAGTGACCTTGGATGTAATTTTTAAGATCCAATTATTAATTTTTTTAATATGCATCCTACACCTCATATGCGATTTAGAAAGATGAAGGTATTCACAAAATAATGCCAAGAAACATCGAAAATTGACCAGTAAAAAACGGAACTTACAGGCGAAAGAAGTATGGTATTACAGGGAAACTAGCAGGGGCAACCACTACAAACACAGCCTACTTGATAATGTATTAGTGGAAAAACAGTGAAAAAGTTTTGAGAACATTTATTAGACATGCATTAACACATACAAGTACATCAGTTTAATAGGTTTTCCCACAACTTTTTTTATCACTTGTACGGTTATCTATTGCCAGGTAGGCCATGTTGTTGCAGCTGCCCCTGAGTTTGCTTTCCTGTGACATTGTTCTCTTTTCGCTTGTAACTTCCATTTTTATCGGAAATAAAATCAATCTTTTGATGCGTTATTTCGTGAATACCTTCATCTTTCCAATTCACATATGGGGTGTGAGATAAATATTAAGGAAGTTAATAGTTGGATGACCTTGAAAAAATATTTTCAGGGTCACTTCCAGTAGCATCATTGGTTGGTCCATGCCCAATATACATTACTAGCTGAGCCCTAACGCGTTGCTGTTAAAAGCAGCATCGTTTTTAATTTTTTTTTTTTTTAAAAACCTAATTAAATAATAAATTAATTTCAATTGCAATTTGCAACGCGTGGAATCGAACGCATAAAA
>JAQIWH010003673.1:0-19130 GCA_034695005.1 Cryptops parisi
ATATTATATTATATTATATTATATTATATTATATTATATTATATTATATTATATTATATTATATTATATTATATTATTCGTACAACCCGTGCTTCTGGAGTTAGAAACATAGCCCATAATCCTCGTAAGAGTTGTGCATGTTACCATAACAACACGAATGTGAATAGTACTAGTGTGAAATTAAGTAAAATTATAACAATAAACTATGACATTCGCACGGTGACCGCACGAAATTCTTAATGATATTTACCGTCTGTAGGTTAGTTGTAACTGTAGGTATGCGTAATATTCTGTACTACTTGTAAACCGTACAATGCTGCAACGATGCAATGTGTTATGCTGAAAAGTATTAAAAAGCTGTAGCTATGCGCTGTGTTATGATGGAAAGACTGAACAAGCTGGAGCTAAGCGCTAAGCTCAGCAATAAAGCCAACTTTCAATGGTGAAATTCGATTCATGGGTGTATATCTATACAGAAACTTGGAACGACATAAAATGCAATATGTATTATGTACCGTATACGCTTTATATAATATATACTGTATATTTGTAATTTGTATTATGAATGTTTGTGTGCTTATTTATTTCTGAAAAAGTGATGATGTGGATTCTGAGCCATTTCGGTGGTTATTTTCAAACGCACGCGATAGCCGAAAACTTTTTGATGTACGACCAGCAAGGAAGTATGGAAATGTGAAGATTTATGGCGGTGGGCTACGAAGACTCTTTCAGGGGTTAGCCAACAACGTGCCCAGCATAAAAATTATGGCCGGCGATTGGTCACTTGCTTGGCAACTCCTTGGCATTAAAAATGCTTAACGAATCGCCTAATTATTTGTTTTAAGAGATCCGATAAGGTTGAAGCCATAATTCTGTCAACACCCTTTTCCACCGTTAACTTATTAAACATTGTGTTGAAATTCTGCTGCTTTGTCTTCTAGGATCGTGTTTCGTTTACAATGCCAACAGGATTTAAAGCGCGCAGACTACTTCCAAACAGAAGAGGGTTCTTTTAGAGTGACAATAGCGAGTGAGTTGAGAGGAGACAAAAGTTTTTTTGAAAAAGAGAATAGATTATCTAGCCGTGGTCTCAAAGTTCATTGGCTCAAACTAGTAAAGTGTTCAAATGTAAAATAAAGTACGGTAAATTGTAAAGAAGATAAAAAAAACCCACACAACTATGAAGCACCAACATGTGTTGGACAAACATCTACGCTTCGCATCGGAAGTCAAAGACAATCGTGTAGAAAAGCTGAAGGAAGGGCCCCCACAATGGGAAACGAGAGCTGGGGTCAGATAGGAACCTTTGAAAAGGTCAACAACCAAGATTTGTTCGCCAAGTGGTTCCGACAGGAAGTGAGGTTCGTGCTTGGACGAGCACTTCCGACGACCCGTTTCCGGTGGCTGAGAAAGTTTATCAAGTCTCCTTTCAAGACTGATTTTTCTCGCTTAAGTAGTTTTCCAAGATATCTCTGTGGACACGACGCTCACTTTAATTGTCGATGAACTATTGGTCAAAGTTTGACGTTTTGTTTTATCTTTCGTCCGAACGAGTTTGTTTCTGATTGGTCGATGGACGGTCTTTTGTTTAAAGGTGAAAGGGTTTTTCTTGTCAAATCATGATTTAGGACCACCTACACTTGATGTTTGAAATTTCACAAAATTATTTCATCTATTACATGACTTTTTCAGCTTCATTGCAATCCTTATACTAATGGAAAGTTTAAATTTTGAGATTGACTTTGGGTATTTCATCTCACACTTGCTCTCTCTTTAATGTACATTTGTTGTCTTAAAATGTGATTTATTTAGAATTCAGAAGCCACAAAACGTTCATTAGATGATTTTTAGGTTTATATTTTTATTGTGATGATACGTACTAGAAACTATGTTATATTTACGTTGAACAATATATTTCGTCTAACAGCATATTCAAATCGTCTTACGTGTAATTACTGTCTGACTGTTGTTAAGTTTATGAATATTCATATACTCTATGGTGGTTTTCATTTTTAAGTTTTGAAAAAATGGATGGGATACGTTCTGAATTTCTTCTATTATGTAAAAAAATAGAAAAAATTAGGTTAGTTTTGAATAATATTTAGAAGTCGCTACCAAGATCAAAAAAATCGCGTGTCATTGCAAACCTATGTTTCAAACCAATCTTTCAAACTATGGAAGAAACGTCTAAATGTCATGTAAATTTAGCCAAAGTTTGGAAATTTTAGTTTTTTTAATATTGAGACAAGATAAGCTGGTGCCCCTATTCAAAAAAAAAATTTTGTTTTTCTCCTTTTTATGTGTCAAACTAATGTTCTCAACTCTGGTAGCGATCTCTAAATTTCATGCGAAATTCACCAAATTTTAGGAATACCGTATTACTTTTTTTAATATTGGAAGAAGATAAGTTGGTTCTCCGACTTATAGAACTTTTAATAGAACTTTTGTTTTCTCCCATTATAAGGACCAACTTACTATACTCAAACGTCATTTTCACACACATACACACACACAAAGAACTTATTTCCAAAACGTTTTATCTTCATTTTAAAATGTTTTGAGAAAGTGGCTTTGACAACTGTTTGTTGTGCATTGCTGATTCTAAATATGTTTTTTTCAAAATTCAAAACTTATTATTTCCTACTGAAAAGCATTCTCAAAAACTACGTTTATATACAGAGTCTGTGGTCAAATGAATAAAAAAACCCGTTTCCTGAAAAATTGTGTTTTTGGATTTAAGACGTTTTGGAAATAAGCTCTTCATATATGCTCGTGATATGCCACTACTTTTCCAAAATAAAAACACCCCCAATTTTATTTGTTATCTTTTTATGATCTTTTCATGATTAGTCAAAAAAAAAAAATTTTTCAAAAATACAAAAACAATTCGCTTTAATTTTCCATTTTGTTCTTCTTTTTTTTCTTACTATTTTTATTCTTGTTCGGAAGCACAATGTCGGTCGTTGGTTGTGGACGGATCAAAAGATTTAAATCTTTATACTCACTCTTCTTTTTTTTTCTCTCTTTCCACTTTTCTAGAAGAAAGGGGGTAAGAAAAAAGTGAAAGGGTTCATTACCTTCTGGGAAAGCAACTTTCTTCCCCTCTTTCACCTTTTTCCCCCTTTTTCTTTTTAACCCTTTGGGCTCGGTCTTTCTCGCGTCGCTGCCCCCGAGGGAAGCTCATCCGCAGCACACGACTCCATATCTTACAGCTCGCTGGTAATCGAGTAGTTATGAACGGCGACAAAACTCTCCTCTGCTTATCTTCTTGCTTCCTTTTCTGTTTTTCTCTCGTGACTTTCCTTCGAGTATTTTTTTTTCATCCCTCTCCATGATATTCTGGGCAGCAACTGTAGCGATTGGAGCGAACGTGGGGAAAGGGGGTTGTGGGAGGGGTAAAAAGAGAACGACGAAATGACAGCCATAAAGAACCCTTTCTGCCCTTCTCGATGCCAAGATGGTTCTTGGGCCTAGCTATAACACTGACCACTTTGCTCGTAATGCTCGCTGACTCTCGAATAAAATTAATGCTCAGTGTTATTGGGTCGTGAAGTTGGTGAGCAAAACAATAGGCAAGGGCAAAGTCTTTAAAATTTGTTGCATGCTTTTAATGAGGCTCTAAAAGATGTGGGCATAAAACAGAATGGGAGTTATCATCGTACATAACAAATGGTTCTCTTTTTTTTGTTTACATTTATTACATAAATATTTTACCCTTTAGTTTTGGTTAATTGATATATTTTATTTTTTTTTTTAGTTTTGCAATATCAGTTTAGAAAATTTTGATTATTTTTTTTTTCAAACGTTAATGAAGTAGAAGAATAGATATTGGTGAATTTGGAGAAAATAGATTTTTTATTTTTAATTCCATACTGCTTAATGTAGATTAATGTAGGTTAATCATTCAATCGGGGTGATTGGTCCGCAGTCGGGTTTCGATCGATCGAATTTTGTGCTCTACGAAACATTAATAATTTTCTATCGTTTACACATATAATAGTACGATTGATAGTTGCGATGGAATATGCCGACGATGATTAAAATGCAATGTCCTACACAATCCAGCACCGCTTCAATTAGTTACGAGTCAGCTGTGGAGCAATCGATCTAACTTACAAAATTATTGATGTGGATCGACAACTAGTTAAACGAATTTAGAAAATAGTTACTACACGTGTCACATTTCATCACAGTTGTTTTTATATACTAGGGTTTATTTTTATTTGTTTTAAATGTTACAACCCGTATAAAGTTGTTTAGTATGTTTTGTATACGTTGCAGATATTAAGCCTACATATGTTGCCGGCAATGTGTAGTGTCTAGGGCCATTGTGTAGAATGCTTATCTTCTTTTGACAATATATGAAATGACATCTTGTATACTACTGTTTAGGCTAGTTAACAACATTTTCAACAAATTTTGGCCTACATATAAAGCTAATCTAAAGTCCACCTTAACAATTATTCCAATGCTAGTTTCATACATCGCTTAAACCAGGCTTTGAATTGTATAACATTCCTGGTTTTTATACAATGTTAGTGACAATTTGCATTGTATACCTTGTATACGTTGAATATTTTACAGGCAATGCATATGATCCAGGCATTCGATGCCTATATTATATACATAGTCGGCATGGTTCACAATGCTTAGCATTGTATACAATGTCAAACCTGATTAGGAAATGTACTGTATAAAATTATCATTGAATTACACTACAAACTCGATTATCCAAATGTGATAGAACCAAGCCTATTTCAGATAAACGAAAATTTGGCTAATCCGGAATTTTAGTGTATATGCTCTGTTTTATATTGTAAAAATTCAACAACGTTGTGCAAGTCAAAAACGTAAACATTTAATACGTATGTACAGCTTACAATCATTTGTTTGGTAAATTTTCAATAGTTATCGATAATTCAATGATTTTTTTGTTAATTTATCGCTTTTTATATTAAAATGACATATTTTTCTTAATTCGGATAAAGCAGAATTTTGGATTATCGCAATTCGGTTAATTGAATTTTTAGTGTGATTATGTTAAGAAAAATTTAGGTTTATTTCAAATTTAGGCTTAAATGTTTTTCTTAGAGAAAATGTTGAACAAACCTTGCCTAACCTGAACTAACCTAAACAGTTTAATACAATATGTTATTTTATATTTTTCTTTAAAAAAATAGGCTAAGCATTGTGTACAATGCCTGGATTATATGACTTGGCTGTAACATATACGTTGTATATAATAAACGTATAATCTTTATAATCTTTTTGTGTGTAGTAGAGAAATATGAAACATACAGACTGAGACGAGACACATTTATAATTGATAATAACAACATACTATTCGAAAAAGTAATTTTGTTTCAGATTTTAAATTTTGTATAAGATATACAGTATATATATTTTTCATATTGTCAATTTTCAATTTTCAGTTTAATCTTAGAATTCTTCCACGTTCGTGAAAAATAAAAACTAGTCTTGTGACCATTGATTTTAGCTGGAGGGTGGAATTGCTTCTATAAATAAGTAATAACATTTCCTTTATAAAAAAGAACCCATTACATATTTTAAACTATATATATCAAAAAATCCAGCATGCAAAAATTAAATGTTTGCCTAGAAATTGACTGGCCATTGAATCTCGATGGTTTTGTTTAAGTAAGAACGAAGATTTTCATCTCTTTTTCATCATCCTTTTTTATTATTGTTTTTTATGCCAACGTTTTCGTTTCTATTCGATGGAGAAACGTTGAATTCGATTAGCATTCTCGTCCGAATGAATTATGTATTTGCTTTCATTCGCTCTTGTTATTATTTTCGTTGTCGGTGGAAGAAAAAAAGAGATAGAATTCCTTGGGTTTGCAATTCATTTTGCAAAGTAAACAGTTGTCATCGAGTTGAGAATAGAAAGGAATATTTAGGATAAGTCGAAATTTATGCCAAATATAAATGAGAAATTTTTTCATAAAGTTGTCTCGCTGTCAACATTCTGACAAAAAAAAAAATAAAAGTAAAACGAAAATACAGGTACCTTAGAGATTATTTTTCCAAAACTATCTTATTCAATTTTTTTATACCGTTTTTTCCATACTATAGGTATATCTATGCATTAGAAAGTTTCAGTCGAAAATCAGTTTTAAAAAAACCTAGTGGTCCACAACTCATCATTTTGGAAATTCAAAATGGTTGCAGAGTACTTGCGATAAGTGTACGACTTTTTTAAACAGCTCGTTTGATCGACTTAATAAATAAACAGTGACGTGACTACAGTGGTGGAAATAATTTTGGAACATTCCACGTTTCTGTCAATTGATCAAAAAGTTTTATTCGGAGTTGAATAAACGAAAGATCAAAAGAAACGTTGAAACAAAACAAACGATATACATCTGATTTAAAATTTTTTGACATATTTATGCAGTTTTTTCATTCTCAAGAGTGGAAATAAAGATAAAACTACGGCAGAAAAAATGAAATGTCCATTATTGGCTTGCTTTAAAGTGCACAACTGAAGATTACACAGCGACAGTGATACACTTACATCGTTGTTGAAAATTATCGACAACGTATTGTAGCACGACGGGAAGTGCAAATCTTTGACAAAATTCGAAAGGATAAAAATTGTATGCAAGAAATGCACCAAGCTCGACAGTCTCAAACTGCTAGTGCGTCATCTAGGAAGGAATCAACATGTCGTTGTCAATTTTGTTAACGATCCAGACTCTTACAGTCCTAGAAAATCATCTGGCAGATCAGCTAAACTAAAGGAATCGGTCATTCAAATAATCTTTTGCATTGTTTCTGCTACTGGACCAAGCAACAATGGTGTAAAAAAGACGTTACATTTTTGATGTGCCACCCAGAAGAACTTGACAAATGCTAAATTGTCCAGTTTCACAAGCATGACTTCAGAGCAGAAGAAAGGTGGTTTTCCAGATGTTAACGCGTGGTACTTTGATTACTACCTAATGCCTAAAATACTACCTAAACCCATGGTTTAGGTTGTTTTTTTTTTTTAAGCTAGAGTAAAACTTTTCTCAATGAAAAGCACTATTAAACAAAGTATATTCAGATTTCAGAGGCTAGACAAGGGTTTTCTGCTAATTTTAATGTTTGTTATTCTGAAAAATATAGTGCAAAAGCGAAAATTTTGTTTATACAGCATTTGAGTGAAGCCCCATGCTGCGCCGCAAACTTAAGTGAGCTGACGTGAGTAAAAGGAAAAGACAAGAAAAACCGTTGTAACCGTTGAAACTGTTTGAGGCTAAAACGACGATATTGCAAAAAACTACATTTCATGAGTGCGATTACATTTTGCACACTTCTGTGGTCACGAAGTTATAACCAATTGAAATATAGTACATTTACAAACATCCTATTTTACTCAATAGGGATCAAGTTTAGATTAGTATTGCCGAATGTAGAATCGATGATGTAATCATCGTGAAATTGCGCACTCCCACAATCACAAGAGTGACGCGTTACGTGCAACATTTAATAAATGTTCCAAACGTTCCAATTTTATTTTTAAACTTACGAAGGTGTTTATTTTCACTTTTTCCAGATAAAACTAATGTTTTATTTTTCCAGAACTGAAAGGCATTTTATTTCGTTGGTGTTTTATTAATTTATCTTGGGAGTTGATGGGTTTGTTTGGATTTCTCACCATTTTTCGTTATCGTTCGAGTTCCCATTCTCGTTTCATAATAGCGATGCTCAGTTTGACTCGACAGTCATTTGTTAAAACGCCAAAATGGCACCGTTTTAGGTTCAGGTAAAAGGTGAAGAAGGATGATGATGAGCTCGGTATAGCGAGCCAAAACGATTCCTCTTTCTTTGTCTTCAAAGGGTTGAAAGCTTCAGAAGACGAATAAAAAAAAAACCTTAAGTGCGATCAACTTAAGACGATGGTGCTAAAGCAAAATCTCGAATTAGGATATAAAGGTAAAAGAAGAAGAAGAAATGGTTGTGGAATTTTCGAACGATGCTGCACTAAAACTGAAAATGACTAACCAAGGGCTCGTTGTCGATTCATGTTCTTCTTCGTGTTGCAGTTTAAAACAAACGGGCTTTTTTTTTACTGTATAGTACAAGTTGTTATAAACGGTTACTTACTTCCCCACTTGTAGCTTCTGATCAATAATTTAAAGATTTTTGAGAGTAACAAGAGGGGTAAATTCTTAACTTTATCATTTAATAAGCCAACAATTATACCAAATTTACGTAAAAGACTAATATTTAGGAATGTAAATTTTGAATCTTTATATAACACATATTCTCGTGTAAAAGTTGAATTTTTTAAACCAATTTTTAAGGTTTAATTTATTGGATCGATTATTACATGGATATTACTTATGAAAGCTGAACTTTATGCTTTTATTAGAGTTCAAAATTTAATCAGCGGAAGCTCAATTGATGTATAATTTATCAAAAAAGATGTATAAACAAAAATGATGATAAGGTGTTGTTTACATAAAATTTTGGAGAAAGTTTAAACTTTCTTAACTGTAGAACTGTTCTTGTGCGATATTACATTACTATCTACATGATAGCAATGTAATATAGTAGATATAGTATATATAGTACTGCTTATATAAACGTACAATACCGTACCCTAAGGCAATAATGAAGTATAGGTCGACGTTTATATGAAATATATGAATAATTAACAAATTAAAAAACCGACTTCAAAAGTTACACAAAAAAATATAAAATAATTTTATTCTAATACAATTACGGTATACGTTACTCAATTTTATTAAAAATTAGTTTTGATGTTACTTAATATTATGAAATTATTTAGATACTAGTAAATATCCCGTCAAAAATGAAGGGGAGATTATTTATTCATTTAGCTCATATTGCTGCGCAATATTCGTTACAGTTAGAGTATTTATTTTTTATTTCGCAATTTTCACACACGGTGGCGCTGGTGAGGAAGCACGCGCTTGTAAAAAAATTCTTTTCTAGAAGCAAGATTGTTATAAAATGCAAAATGTAATGTTGTGTTATGTTTCTATAAAAACATAACTGGTGAGGAGAAGGAGGAGGAGGAAGAGGAAGATTTTGCATTTTATAACAATTAGATGAGTTTCTAAGACTTGTACATTTAAAGTTGGCGCAACGCATATTGTTCAATTACGTTTGTATGCATATGTGTTGCACCGACTTTAAATGTACAACTCTTAAAAATATTAAGTAACATGAAAACTAATTATTAATAAAATTAACAGAATTTAACGCCATCGATATATATTGTACATACAGTATATTATTACAATTTTTTAAATAAAAATTAATTATTTGTTTATAATCTTTGTTAAAGTATAAAATCCGTTGTTTCATAAAATGTTTACTGAATGTTTATAAAAAATACCATAAAACTCTAGTTATTCTACACATCAACTAGTTTATGCTTAATAAACAAGAATAAACAATTATATTTATAATTATTGATTGATTGATTTTTATTAGCGTCTTGGAAAGACATTGTTAAAACAAACAAACAAAACATACACAAAAGCAATGACAATGAAACATAAAAATAAAACAATATTATATAAAAAAAATTATTAGTTTTTATGTATATTTCGACTTTATTTAGTATATGATGTGTAGGTTTTCATGAAATACAACATTTACACGTCAACTAGGTATTTTGTGTAGTAATGAAATTCCATATCTTTTTAAAGGTAATCTATACCTGTAGCTATGTTTAAATTTTACTAACATTACTCTTAAGCTATTTAGGTTTAAAATTTCTATTTTAGAACGGAAAAAAAATTGAAATATAATATGAACGTAAGTTGCATTTCGAGATTAGTTTTCTGTCACCAACTGCAGGAAACAGCTGCTTGAATGTTTTTTTTTTTAAAGAGCGATTTTTGCGTTGAACTGATTAAGAAAGTGTAATTTAAGCGAAAGTGAGTCTTCATTTTATTTTTATATTCATCTATCTTAACATTCACCCACACGCGTTTTGTGGAAACGGTTTTACAACGATATGTACAAAGATAAATAGATTTTTTTTTCCAACGCTCGTGAGGCAAGAAAACATTGGAAAGTTGTTCTAAAAGAAATTATAGCTAGTCGTGGTGGTGGTGGTGATGAAAGATGTTCGTTAGATGACACCAGCTGTCTTTCCATTTCGTTAGTTTCCTTTTGTAGATTAAAAAAAAAAATAAAATAAATGAAACGAATGATGATACTCTTGTGAGAAACGCCATCGAATTATTCAAAATGTCCAAATTTTTTTTCACAAAAAAAAAAACAAACAAAAAGTTGTTTGTTTTTTTTTACTTGAAAAAGATCTTTGTATGAGAAGGATTTTTCTCATCTTTTCAGAGTGGAACTATTTATTGAATGAAATGCCAGCAGCAGACAAATGAGAAATATTTCGTGTCGTTTTTTTTAATGTTATGACCTGTCACGCAAAGCGTATTTTTTATCATCAAAGTCATAAGTTTTTGTTTTTTTTTTGTTATTGTTATTTCAAATAATGAAACAAAATGAAAACCAATAACAACTTCTTAAAATTATTTTGATATAACTACGTATATAATTTTTCTTTAAATAACAATAAAAAAACACAATACAGCTCTCAAAAAAAAACACGACGTTCATGAAATTCCTGAAGTTTTCAAATATGTCAACAATTTTAATCAATATTGGATTATTTTAAATATTAATATCTACTTTGCCATCAAAGTGAAAAATAATACATTATTAATTATTCAGGAATAAGGAATTTCACGTTAATAATGTTAATTAGAAAATTTACTATTAACACCAAATTCGCTAATAATGATTTCATACTTTACCTGCAATTTTATACATTCACGGTAGTTTTTTGTTCACGTAAAACTCGTGTACTTGTGCTTTTTCTATCTAAAGTTGCAAAGTTTTACACAATGGTTGCAATTGGAGTTTAATCCAATGAGTGCCTTTCACGTCGGTAGATGGCTTCGCATGAAGTGCCCTCTGTGGCCAAATATCATCATCATCATTATCGGCAGGTGCAACAGCTCAAGGCAGTCGAGTTCTCTGGAGACGGGGGAACAGTTGAATGGCTTGCGACAGCTTTTCTCATTTTTCCCTCTTCTTCCTAATTAATTCACTTGCATGAAAATGAAGTCGATAATAGACACGGATCTTGAAAGGATCTGCTGCTCTTTATTTATTCCTTTTCAAAATTGGAAATTTTCTGTACCTCAGGGTAAAATTAGATTTTCAACTTTGTTGACAACTCAAAATGCGACAATCGAAAAGATGGATTATTGCAAGTTTAACTTACTGTTTGCTTTTTATTTTAGTGTGTTTTTTATTAATCACTAACTACGGTACTTTTCTGATATCCGAGAGATAAAGCTAGTGACTAGGGTTAGTGGTTCATGATTAGATTAGATAAAACAAACATAAAACGGTGCTAGTCAACTGTCACCATTGATGCGTTTGCGTACTTATGCCTTTTTGAGAAGCTGATTAAATTTAATTTTTAAGTTTGTTAACTAACTTACACTGATATTTATTCCTATAGAAACAAGTTTAGATTAGTCGACAAGCAAGTAAACTTGGTCACTAGCGCCACAAGCAATGTCTTTTGACTAACAGAAAAGTATTGTAACCTTTATTTTTGATAACCATTATCGTCTTCTGGGGGATGTGAATAATATATTTGCAACTTTTGATAATAGCGATATACATTTTAGGTATCGATTCAGTTCGTATTTTTTTTACTACTGAAAAAATTGTTTTGGCTTTATATTTACAACTAAATTGAATTTTTATCATTGTAAACATGTTTATATAGTAGCTAGTGTTTTTTGTATGAACGTTGAATGTGTACATGGGTTTTTTGAGTCGAGTTATTCGCAAGAACTGCTGTTCTAAGGTTTCTTCTGAAACGGTCTTTTGGGTTGCATTCTTGTTTGTTATCGATCGATAAAGGAGACTTCAGGGCTGGATGCAGAAAAAGTGTAGCCAAAAGTCCGTTGGGGAAGA
Source organism: Cryptops parisi (assembly GCA_034695005.1). Taxonomy (NCBI): domain Eukaryota; kingdom Metazoa; phylum Arthropoda; class Chilopoda; order Scolopendromorpha; family Cryptopidae; genus Cryptops; species Cryptops parisi. Next base: position 11,998 of record JAQIWH010003673.1, read on the forward strand.
AGCAAGAAAACAGCTCGAGTTTAGATATTTTTTTGTCGTACAATATATACGTATATATTTTTTGTAGTAGTTGCACAATTCCCTTTTGGTCGTTTGACCAATGGCTTCTCGACGTTTCGACCTTTGAACTTGCACCCAAACTAACGTTCTCGTGCGATTCCAACTTGGTGGACAGGTGAAAGGTTCAATATTGGCTTTGTTCGCTACCTTTGCTGGATTCGTTTAATTAGACTGAAGAAAACCCGAGTTTAATTAAAAAGTAGAAAGATCGTGAAATTGTTTTAAATAAATTAGAACTCGTGTTTCAAATAAATTCTTAATTACTGCAAAATTTAATATTATTAATTTTTTTTAAATATACGTTGTAGGAGGTACGTTCTTCAGTAGCATGATGAATGCATTTCACGTGGAGCTATTATACTCAAGTTTGTTTAGTCAATAACGTACAAAACAAATAATATCATTTCAAGACGCTTGAAAAAAACTTAAGTAATCCGGAAATGATTTTTGAAAGATGCCTATTCTCAGAATCAATGTTTGTCTTGGGTTTCTTTTTGAAATTAGACGACGCCGACGCAAAATTAAACATAGAATATTTTTTTTTTTGCAATTATGGCATTTCAAAAAATAAAATGCGTGGTAAAGAAGAAACGCGTAAGCATCGAAAGAGACTTCTTCGATCTCCCATTGTGGCAATTATTCTTTTCTCATTAGGCAAGTCGTTTGCGCACGCAAATTAAAAATCGTCTCCTGATTTTCTATTTGTTCAAAAAGGAATAGGAGAAAACGACAGACAGAAATAGAGAGAGACTTTGGATGTTTAATTGGTTTGGCGACGAAAAACAGTTGTCGTCTGCCAAAGGAAGAAGGCAGTCGACATCATCATCGTCGTCGTCATCTTTCTTCATCCTTCGTCCTCGTCGCATTCGTCGCCTTTTAATTGAATTTCGAGGCAGGTTCATCAAACTGTTAGCACCCTGATTTTGGGGGGCCATGTGTCGGGAGCGCCAATCAAGTTTGCTGATGGGCAAAAGGGAACTTGTTCCTCTTCCCAGGTAGTAACGCCAAAGAACCATTTTCCACTTTCCACTCATTTCCGAGACGAACGTTGATTAGCGTGTCGAGAGAACTTAATGACATTTGAATAACAGAGTATAGAAAAGAAAGAGTAAAAGTAAAGGGAAAAAAAAGACGTTTCTTCATTCGTGAATTTTCGATGTTTGCTGTATCGGTTTTCTTGTTTTACTTCGACTCGAGAAAAACCAACCATTGTGACCGAAGATCCATCTTCGTTTTACCGAAAATGTTCGTAAAAAGCTTTTGGTGTCTTTCCCTAAACCTTACATCGCTTTTCGAACATACTTTTCAGGAAAGTTTGGTGTTTCCCTAATGTTTAGAGTTGAAAGTTTGTTGTTTTAAAGTTTTAAGGACGCCTTGTAAACCACACTATTTTAAAGTCTCAGGTTTAACCTATATTACACACAACAAAATATATTGTATTCCAAGTTTACTTTAATTAATTATTACGTTAATTTTATTTATAATACAGTGGAACCTCTATATTCGTCATTAATCCGTTCCAGAAAAACAGGCGAATTCTGAATCGGATGAATATAAAATTGATTGCAAATACTTTGTGATTCCACTCCAGTCTCCTTATCCCAACATTCCACATCATATTTAGTTTATTTTTTTAATACTTTATGATACTGTTGTTCTTAAAAACTTAATTTTAGTGATCTTGACTGTGACTTTTGATGATGAATACTAGCTTTTCGGTCAAATATCGGAGCATTATTTTGCCGAAAAAATGTGACAAATATTGGATTTGACTAAGATAGGAGCCGACGAATATATAGGTTTCACTGTATACGTTTAAAATAAATGTAATACTTGTATTATGCAATTAACTAACAATTTAGGTTTTTTTTATTACATTATCGACTTTGGTACTTAACAACATAATTAACATTAGATAACGTAAATTATATCACGATTTTTTGGACTCAATTGAAACGTACTACACTTTAATTTCCGACTTCAATTATATATGGAAAATTGCATATTAAAATTAGGTTTGATTTAGCCTAATGGATTTGCAAAAATAGTGTCGTCGTTTTTAAAATTGGTATACGAAACTTCATGTGGTGGTGAGTGTTCGAAATAGCGACGAGGTTGTATTACACACCATGCAACTAAGCGTGTAATTAGTTTAATTAATCCAATGTCATTATGTTCGACATATATCCCGTTGTCTGTCGAGGCTATTTCATTAGTTTGTAATTTTATTTTGCCTCATCGTATAATTAAATTCCAAGCGTAATGGTAAACAGACACTCGGTTTAATTTTTATCCTCCTTAAGACCAGTTGTAACTAATATCGCTTTTCAACAATTTATTTTTAGAAACAACAAAAGTTAGTTTTAGTTATTAAAAAACTTATCAATTTTTGCTACGATTTAGGCCTTATCAATTTCAAGGCACTATCAAATTCAAGTATTACAGCCAATTTATTCAAATTTATTTAATTATATTAAAAACAATCTGAAAAGGGTTTTTACACGTCAAACTTTTCAATCAAATTCCATCAATTTCAACTGTTTTTCCGACGTCATACACACATCCGGGCATGTTTCAGTGCTCTTGTTGTGTTTGGTTGTTTGACCGAAAGCACGAAAACGCGCCCGGACGTGGGTATGACGTCAAAAACCAGTTGGAATCGACGGAACTTGATCGAAAAAGTTTGACGTGTAAAATGAGCTTTAAAGTTTTACAAGATACTTTTTGAGAGTGAAAACATAGTCTTGTCCATTTTATTAATTAATAAACTTGTCATCAAGTTGAATAGTTGGTTTTTTTTTTAAATACCGGTACGTAATTAAGAATTCCCATTTTGAACTTCTATATCTAGCACAGTGTAAAGAAACAGTGGAGAAGGTCAAATCGATACTTTCTAAGGGTAAGGTCACGCGAGTAACTGATTGCCCTTGACATTTTCACTAACTTTATCATGTAAAATCCCTTTGTGTAATTCGTGTTTTAAAGCACCACGTTTCATTTTCTTGGGAGGTCATTAAGATCTACGCCTCAAAGCATCGAGTCAACAGGGAGTCTTAACACGCTAACTGCACCACGGTTTATTCGTGTTCCTCTTTATTTCATCACGGAAAGCTCTACTTGGTCGACTTGGTATTATCTGACCAAAGAAAGAAAGAACCAACGAAAGAAGAAGAAGAAAAAGACAACAACAACATAAAATAGAAAGAAAAATGTAGGTGGTATGTAGTTCGTAGTAGAAGAGAATTGCAGCATGTCGTCGTCGTCGTCCATTGGATGGTCGCCTGCAGCACCAGCTTGCCATTCATGCATTATGGAAGGCAGAAGGCGCCATGCAACCCCCACGAAAAGAAAGAGGGGGTATGGAACGAGGGGGTAGTGTGTAAGAAACGATGCTATTGACTCACAAACTCATCCAGCTACCCGGACAAATTGAATTGAACAGAGCCGTCAGTGAATAAAGGACTACTTGTCGCTGTCTTTGTTCCTCGCTACAACGAAGGTCCAGCAGGGCGTCTTTGTCCGGGAATGTCGTTGTTGTAGAGAGTGGCAAGGAGATCCCGAGCCTCCCCACAGTGATCTTCTGGGAGCTTCTCTTTATCCTAAAACCGCAAACGAGAAGACTCGAGTGAGGGTTCAACCCTTCTAATCCCACCCAAAGACCTTTCGTGGGCGGAAGCCAAAGAGACCTTTGAAGACAAGAAGAAACCAAAGAGTGGTTTTTTCCTTCTTCTATTTTTTTTAACCCAACATCCTACTCCATTTTATGACATAGAGTGGGGTTTGAAAATTCGTGAAATATTGGAAAAAGTTAAAGTGATTTTTTTTTTCATATATATATTTTGTTCTGATTGTAATAAAAAGTCTGCAGAAAAAGGAGGGGTTTAGGTCTTTCATTTTCTCGCTTTCTCTCTCGAGGTGGTAATAGAGATAGGAGTGTTGTTTGTTTGTTGGAAAGTTTGGATCGATCGATGAATAGTCTAAATTTTATAGTTTACGTTATAAACGATGGGAGATGATGAAAAATATTGATCTTGTAATGAATTTTAATTGAAAGTTAATTACCGTATATAAAAATGATTGGAATTAATCATTAATAGAATTATTGTTTACACTTAATCGCCATTAATATTAATCTTGTAATTAATAAAACTCGTGGTTAAGGAGATTTTACATGTCAAACTTTTTTAATCAAATTCCATCGATTCTAAATGTTTTTCTGACGTCATACACACGTCCGGATGCGTTTTCGTGCTTTCGGTCAAACAACGAAACAACGAAAATACTGAAACGCGCCCTGATGTGTGTATAACGCCAGAAAAACAGTTTGAATCGATGGAATTTGATTGAAAAAGTTTGACACGTAAAATGACCTTTACTTTATTTTATTTTTAAAGACCTCCTGGCACGCAATTTTCGGTGTGGCAAGTGGAGCAATTCATGAACAACTGTTACATCACACAAAAACCTACGTAACAGTTGTCTACAGATTACACCACTTGCCACACAAACATTGCACGTGTCAGGAGGACATTTTATTAATTAAAAGTCGACGCTATTGTTTCAATATAAACATTTACTCGGATTTATTTGGATTGACACAAGTAGAACTAGTCATGATTTTACGTCAAATAAATTTTCGGAAACATGGCTTATTTGAATATTAATTATCAAAAAAATTAATTTATTAAATTTGACAAGCTTTTTTTAAAACATATTCTATGGACTGTTTTTTAAATTATTGTAAGTTTCTTGCGTGGCTTGTTTTATTATTGTTTTTCATTTTCTTACAACTTTGTTTGTATCTTGTTTCAATCTTATGGATTTGCTCACTTTCAAAAATAAAAATAAAATAAAATAAAACCCGCTTTAAATTCGAGCTCAAGTATATACTATCAGCTAATCAATAAAATTTAAGCAATTTTTTTTTCAAAAATAAGTTTCTTGCAAAAAAAAAACAAACAAAAACAAAACATGAGATCGCTTTAAAAAATCCGCACGGACTTTATTGGGTTATCCAATATTATAACATCTGTTTAAACTTCATTTTGCATAAAAAGAAATTTTGTTTCTAATATTATGAAAGTAATTAAATTTGTTTGCAGAATATTTATTTTTTGTTCATGTCGTTTTTTTTTTTAAAAATAATTATATAATTTTGAAACTGTTTATTAATTAACATTAGCGAAAACGTTGCACGTTGTAATTAAGTTGGTAGGAAAAGATAAAACACAAGGCTCTTTTCTTGGCGAGTGAATTCTTAGCGCTTTTTAAGGAGCATCAGTGAGCCTATAATAGGCAAAGATTAAAGATGAAAACTTTCAGATTTCGCTTAATTAACGCCACTCGTTTGTATTATTCTGCATAGATTGTTTTAATGAGTTAAGTGCGAATGGAAAAATCGAACTTTTTCCTTCATTGTTTTTCCCTTATTAGTTTTTTATTTCTCCTCTATTTTTTATTTCTTTTCCCATACCTTCCTTTAAAGCTTCCCTAAATTGACACGGAAATTTTGGAATTAGGGAAATTAACATAAACCTGAATTTCATTTTTCCTTTTATTTAATTAAGAGGAAACGAGTAGATGGAAATGATTTATTATCTACATTTTAACCGATTTAAAGTGACCCCGCAAACATTACACTAATGAGGTTAATTTTGCAGATTGATTTGAAAGATTTACTTTACTTTCTCCCACATTCGCCTTAATTTTTTTTTCCTCCCTATCTCTTCGTGTTAATTAAAATTTTATTATTATACAATAAAATTTAAATGTGACCGTGGGTAATTTGAAATTTCCTGTTTCAACTTTAATTATAGGAAATTCGATAGGTGTCGATACTATAATTTGACTACTATGCAAAAGGAGTAGTTTGGTGGAGTTTAAAGGGTTAATCTATAAACAAAATCAAAATTTGATAGACCTATTTTGAGGTTGCTAACACATCGACGGGGTAAGTTTACTATTGTGAATTATGCGATCGATATAGTTTTATATTGTTGTCTCTTTTTGGCTTTTCGACAAGAGTTGCCAACGCTATGTAATGACCAATGATCGTTGAAAAATTATTCAATACACTCCGAGAATTTCATTTCCTACTTATTAAGTGTATCTGGTATTCGCCATACAATTAAATATGTAATCGCACGAGATTTGTCGGGAAATGAGTGAATAGATGCAAACTAGCGTTGGATCGATTACGTGTTGATTTTTAATGGTATTATCAGGGCTCAGGTGTACTGTATGTAAACCGGGTGTTTTTATTGAAAATGCACTTTAATAAGCCTTTTGTATGCATTAATAGGTAGACGAATTTTTCATGTTGTTTAATATTCTTACGCCGACATTTCCTGAGCGTCATAAAGTTGAAACTTTCAACTCTTCATTGAAAAACAAAATGGATTTTTCAGTATTTTGTTTTCAGCTTCAACACAATATTTAAAACATGTTATTGAATTGAAATAGAACTAGTATAAATTTCCGTTTAAATGTATTCATTAGTATCGATAATTGCGATTTATGACTTTGCAATGTATAATGTATGTCATAGTCGTGTCAATGATGTTGAAATCTTAACATCACACTAGACCAAACGAGCTTAAAGTGCACGATAAAAGAAAAGACAACTTAGAACAAAAGCCCCTAGAGTGTTAAATTCAAATATTCATCAATAGAGTCACGTGAATTTCATTTGGCCCCTTCGATTAATTAACTAGCCGTCGTTGGAGTTAGTCGAATTTGAGACCACAATAGATGCTAATAATCCAATAGTCGAGGTTCAAAAACCTCGCCGAAAATGAAGAGAACTGGTACTCTAGACTTTCATTATGAACGGGTCATGCACGAGTGTTTGGATTAGTAGTTTTGTGTACAAGTCGAAGGTGGAATTAATTGAAGGTGGATCACATTGCACAGAAGCAATCTCATTGAGTCAGGTTTTCTTTTCAGAAGGGGAAAGACTTAAAATTGCTTTGGGCGCCATGCAAAACTCTTCTTCGATTCGGAATTCTAATTCAAGAGAGAGAGAGAGAGAGAGAGAGAGAGAGAGAGAGAGAGAGAGAGAGAGAGAGAGAGAG